>SEYY01009082.1:0-2500 GCA_009176605.1 Armadillidium nasatum
TATCCTCAATTTTCAGCCAAAGGCGGATGATGCGCATATGTGCGCAATGATGTTGTTTGTTTTCGTGTCTCTAATTTCGAGTCTTCTGAATTCTCTACTTTATGGCTTAAACTTTCTTGCAACTCTACAACTAAATTCATTTGTTCTGTCTACTTATCTCCTAACTACAGACTATCTAAAATTCTTCGACTATCTTAACTCCAAAATAGAACACATTCTTTCTTCTTCTCCTTTCTCCGAAATCATCATATTAAGTAATTTCAATGTTCACCACCGCCAATGGCTTTCATCTAGTTCTCATGATCCAGCTGGTGAACTCGCCTACAAATTTTGTATCCAAATCAACCTTGAGCAGTTGGTGCATCTCCCTACCCATATCCCTGACTGTCTTTGTGATGAAACCAACATACTAGATCTTTTCCTAACTTCTTATCCTTCCCTTATACTGTTAAACACTTTCCTCCTCTGGGTTCATCCGATCACCTTCTTATTTCTGTATCTTGTCCTGTCTCTTCAAGTCTTCCGCAAGAATAGCCCCGCCTTCGACAAGGAGACGTTTCTGTCATTTCGGTGCTACTAACTGGTCTGACTTGCGGTCGTACTTTTTTGATTTTCTATGGAATGATTACTGTTTCCGTGGGAGGGGTCCCTCGGAGTGTGAAGAGCGCATAACTGAGGTAATTCTCTCTGACATGGAGGCGTGCATTCCATATTCTTTCACTTCTCCTAAACCTAATAAACCTTGGTTTAACTCTGCTTGTTCTCGTGCTATCCGCCGCAGGGATGCTGCCTTCAGGGACTACCGTCGTCTTCAAACTCCAGAATCTCATGCAACTTATATTTCATCCCGGAATCGTGCAAAATCTATTCTTCGAGATACTAAAAACTCTTTTCTCCGTCGCAAATGCAATAATCTTTCTGGCTCCTCTTCCTCTCGCCCTTTCTGGCATTTTGCAAAAAATATCAACTCTAACTTTGCTTCTTCCTCTTTCCCTCCTCTAGTCTCTTCTGAATGCACAACTGCCATTTTGCCTTCTACTAAAGCTGAACTCTTCTCTCATACTTTTGCCTCTAGCTTTACCTTAGACGATTCCTGAGCTACTCCTCCTCCTTCAACCCCCTCCAACTCATTTATGCCTAACAATGTAATTTGTTCTAAAGATGTCATTTCTGCTCTCTCTGAGCTTAACACTAAGAAGGCGTATGATCCTGATGGTATCCCTCCTGTGGTTCTCAAAACTTGTGCTTCAGAGCTTGCACCCTGCTCCGGTAAACTATTTCGTCTCTGTCTTTCTACTTCAGCCTCGCCTTCTTGCTGGAAACGAGAGCTCATTCAGCCTGTGCGGAAGAAGGGGACCTACCTCAGCCCTCTAACTACCGTCCAATTTCTGTAACCTCCGTTCTTTCTAAAGTTTTCATATCTATCCTTAACAGAAAGGTTTGGAACCATCTCAATTCTTCTAATCTTATCTCAGATCACCAGTATGGCTTTCGAAAAAACGCTCTACTGGTTATCTTCTTTCCCTTCTCTCTGACTCTTGGTTCTCCTCTCTTAGGCATTTCGGTGAATCTTTTGCTGTCGCGCTGGACATAATGAAAGCTTTTGATAGAGTCTGGCATAAAGTTTTGATTTCTAAACTTCCCTCTTTCGTAATCTAACCTTCTCTCTGTAACTTTCTCGCTGATTTCCTTTCTGGTAATTCTATAGCAGCTGTTGTAGTTGGCCACCGCTCATCCTATAAATCTAATAATAGTGGTGTTCCTCAAGGATATGTTCTATCTCAACACTTTTTCTGCTTTCAATTAATGAAAATCTATTACTTCATATCCTACCCACTCCTATGCCGATGACTCCCCCCTTCATTACTTTTCATTTTAAAAAGCTCCCCTCCCAAGAGCAGTCAATTGAAGCAAAAAAAGTTCCCTTGGATCAACTAATCTATGATCTCGCATTTCAAATTAGGGCAGAGAAAACATGGTCTATTTTCAATGCCTCAAAAACTCAATTACCTCCATCTCTCTACTCGACACAATCTTCCACACAACTATGATATCTTCGAAAAACACACAACTCAGACCTTCATCCTCCTTAACGTTCTTAGTGTTTCTTTTTCTAGTGATCTTTCTTGGAAAGATCACATTATATCTCTTTCTAAACAAGCTTCTAAGATGTTGGGTGTTCTCGTCTTTCTACACAGTCTTATCCTGTCTCTATCCAACTCTCTGATCCCAGACTTAACCGCAATGCTCAATTTTACATATACTCTAATTGTAAAATCTGGAACACACTTCCTCCATTTATTTTTCCAACTTCCTATGACTTATACACCTTCAAACGCCGTGTATTAGGTCATGTCGGCCTTTAATTTGACCATGTTCTCGACGTTCCCCCTAACTCTGGTGGAAGTTTAGTAGGCCTCTGGCTTTTACCCACCAGAGTTGAAATAATATATATATATATATATATATATATATATATATATATATATATATATATATA
>SEYY01009082.1:7500-12500 GCA_009176605.1 Armadillidium nasatum
CGAACAAGAAAAAAAAAAAACATAAAACTTGTAATTTTTCTTCCACAATTAAAAAAACAACCTCCCTCGAGATGAGACTTTAAACAACTGTCGTAAGTTGCTACATATTACCGTGGTTGCTATATCTGTCTTATTAGGGCTTGAAATTTTACAGCCCATTTTTTAAATAATGGCAATGCTTGAAAAAAAATATCGAACCCAAAAATTTGAAGTTGCCAAATGCATTTACTTCTTATTTTCTTTAATGATTTATACTTTTTATGTATTAAGTTGTTAAAAAATGAATTTAAATCACTTTTCTCTGACAAAAATTTCATATTTATATCAACATCCTACGCCTGGTATTTTTAATTTGGAGGGGCTGCAGCCCCGGAGCCCATAATGACGAGCCGCCACTGCATATATATATATATATATATATATATATATATATATATATATATATATATATATATATATATATATTATATATATATATATATATATATATATATATATATATATGTTCATTTTAAAAAGAGAAAGGAGACAAAATATTGTGATAAACGTCATAAAATAATTTGACATTAAAGAATGACTTTAACTGAGCTATTAAAGAAAACATTTCTTTAAAACATGTAAAAATCGATAAAAGAACAACAATGAATGGACTAATTATGTATTTAATGACGTTAAAAGCAATTTTTCAAAGATATCAAGGATAAGCATTTATGGGAAGATTGCTTCGATTTATGCTGAAAAAATGGAAGTCCTACAAAGAGGAGAAGTTTTATTATATATATTTTGTATTAATCATTCTTTAAGTCTAAAATTCTTGTTTTGAAGAGAATTTTTAAGGCTACTTAGGTAACAGTTAATATGAATTGAAAGTGTACAAGTCATTTTCTTTTTTTTGATAATTATAATTTTTAAAAGCAAACAATAAAATTAAAAAAAAAAAAACACAAATATAAAAAATAAATATAAAATAAATCTTTTCAATTATTAATTACACTTATTAATGTCGTCGATAGTATTGTTTAAGAAGTTAATATTATTTTTGTGAAGCTTAAATTTATATAATTACTTCAACAATGTTTCTGCGTCAAAAAAGAATTTCACGACATTGGCAAAACAATAAACCATCCTGTAAATGTTCATTTTCTCTTCTTCCTTACCTCCTCCTCTCTTCTTATCCTCTTCCTCACATCTGATATTTCCACTGACAAAATAAATTGCACACTATTTTTCGGAAACGTTCACCCCAATCTCCCCTTTTCCTTCATGTAATTGTATCA
Organism: Armadillidium nasatum; assembly: GCA_009176605.1. Lineage (NCBI taxonomy): Eukaryota > Metazoa > Arthropoda > Malacostraca > Isopoda > Armadillidiidae > Armadillidium > Armadillidium nasatum. The sequence continues at coordinate 8,778 of SEYY01009082.1, forward strand.
CAAATAATTACGACAGTTTTTCCAATCTTCTTTTCCCCAAAGGTGCCAAATATCTTCACATGAAGTCACATATGAGTTTTGGGTCAAAGTCACATATGAGTTTTGGGTCATAATATCTATCAATGAACGTTGGGAAGGTAAAGAATTCTAAAATCATTCATTCATTTTCTTAATTTTGTGAAAAAGTATATATTCCCAAACTCAATTACACCCTAATTTAATTCATCCCGCTGTAGGCAAATGCTAAATAATTTCCTGCATATATATATATATATATATATATATATATATATATATATATATATATATATATATATATATATATATATATATATATATATATATATATATATATATATATATATATATATATATATATATATATATATATATATATATATATATATATATATATATATATATATATATATATATATATATATATTATATATATATAATTATATATATATATATATATATATATATATATATATATATATATATAATATATATATATATATATATATATATATATATATATATATATATATATATATATAGTAGTAAGGGAACAATTTTGCAGGATACCAGTGCCACCTGAGGGGAGTGCCAGTGCCACCTGAGGGGAAACTCACGTACGTTCATGAGGGTGATTTTGGGGGTGATGGGAAAGTGAGGGGAAATCATGGTCTTTCGTGAGGTGCTTTTTAATCCTATAATCCTATTAACTAATTGGATAATCCTCTTATTTTTGATTTAATCTTGTTAATCCCTTAAGCCCCGCCTTCTTTTTGCCACTTAACCCTTTGATCTTACCGCCATGAACGTGGTGGGCTTATTTTCCTTTGATGTTGCCGCTTCGGCACGTGCCTCACGTTCTAGCCTGATGGTATTTTCTAGCTTTCTTCTAGCTTGTTTCTAGCACTTTGCCCTTCATGCTAGAGATCTTTCTAGCTCATGGCACGTACAGGGGAGTGCCATCTGTGAGTGAGGGAAGATGACGTCATAGTTCTTCTAGCTCTTGGCCCTTTTGCCAGAGTTCTTTCTAGCTCATGGCACGTGATGCTAGTTCCATCAACCAATCAAAGGCTTCCCTTTTGATGACGCCACTCATATGAATTCTTCTAGCTTTGTCACCTCATGCTAGACACCTTTCTAACCATGTGAGTGATGCTAGTTCAGCCAGCCAATCACATCCTTCATGATGACGTCACATTATTTCTTCTCTTCCGCCATTTTTCTTCTTCATCACGTGATTTCTTCTTCTATCAGCCATTTTTGTATCACGTGTGTGTTGACGCCATCTTGAATTTGAATTTTCGCGCCATTTTTTCAACGCCATCTACTGAGTGAAACTCAAACTTCTTCTTCTTCTCCGAAATTTTGAGATTCGAACTTAAAACTTTTGCGGAATTCGATCCCTGGTCTCTTGATTTAAAATCCATGACTCTTCCACTGAGCCAACACGAACTTTCCTTAGAAAAATACGAATTGTTGTATTCATCCTGCACATTTTTGACTTTTGTATGATGACGCATGACTTTGATGCTGCCGCTATTTTTTCATTTCTTTCATATCCGCTGGGCGGTTCCCTTCGCGCGGGCGGCGGCGCGGGGGGAGGGCGACCGCAGTTGCCCCTATCCGGAGGTGATATCAGGCTGCAATATCCGATGGCAATATTCGGCTGCATTATCTGTTTGGTGTCGGAGGTGAGTGTGCAAACGCTGTGCACAAACATTTGTTGTTGCTATGGAAACCAAGTCTTTACGCGCGAGAGCTGTGCACATACATTTGTTATTATTGTTGTTGTCGTTGTTGTTGTTGCTGCTATGAAAACCAAGTCTTTACGCGCGAGAGCTGTGCACATACATTTGTTGTTGTTGTTATTGTTGCTGTTGTTGTTGGTATGGTAACCAGAGTTTTATGAGAGAGCACATACACAAAAATATCAAGTGTTGCTATGACAACCGCCAAATATACGAGTAACGTATTATTTTTTTCTGAAAACATGATTTTTCACCTCCGTAGATTTTTATCGAAAAAATAAACTTCAAAATTTTGATTATATATATATAATATAATAATAATAATAATAATAATAATAATAATAATAATAATAATAATAATAATAATAATAATAAAAATAATAATAACCTTAAATATTTTAGACACTCCTTAATCATTCTTAAAATTTCCATTTTCTTTAAACAATCTTTTAAAATTACATTTTCTTTAAAGCAAATGTTTAAGAGAAACTATTATTTTTATTCGTATATCTCGTATTATTATTTTCTGAAAACATGATTTTTCATTTCCGTAGATTTTTTTAAAAAAAATTTCCGAAAGTAGATTCGAACGAGTGACCTCAGGGTTAGTTTTCCATGACGTTACCAACTAGACCAAGAGAACTTTCTAATACAAGTGCGAAAATGATCTTTAAGTCATGAACATCATTTTTCCAAAATTTCCATTTCCATTTATTTATTTATTTCACTTTGGCATTTTATTCCATGTTAATTTAATATATTCTAATCCCGTTTTCTTTACAAAGCTATAACTAAAATAATTCGTAATTTCCCTTTTTCTATTCATATTTTTAAAAATGTAATACAATAAAGTATATTCATTCACCTACGCTTACGCCCAAACACACACCTTACCTTGTGACGTCATGCTATTTTTTCTAACACTTTCTAACATTTTCTAACACTTTCTAGTATGAGACATTCTTGCTAGGCCATCTTGGTATCTTCCATCGTGAACACATGGTATCCGTCATTCTTTTGATCAAGTGGTTTTTATTTCCGTAGATTTTTTCTTCAAAAAATTTTTTTTCCTTCGTCAAAGGGAATCTATAGAGGTACATCCGTACACACACACAAATACACAGACACCTTGCCTTGTTACACGTCATGGTATAGACATCCATGAAACTATGACTACAAATTTTTCCTTAAAACTTTGAATACTCACACGGAATATCACCATGAGGTGCCCAAACGTATGCATAAACATTCATGACGTCATCATCACGTGTCATTTGAGCACTTTCAAATATTATGACGTCATACTTCTTCTTTATTTGCATTCTAGACCTGACTTGATATTTTTTAAAAATATTTTTATTTAACTTAAACAAATATCTCTGTTTTTTACTATTTTTCTTTTCTCTTTTTATTCTTTATTTCTATTTTTTCTTTTTTTATTTCTTTTGTTCTTTTTATTTCTTTTTTCTTTTTTATTTCTTTTTATTTTTTTTATTTTTTATTTCTTTTATTTCTATTTTATTTCTTTTTTCTCTTTTTTTATTCTTAAATAATTATTTTTTTTTTTATCTCACATAAACAAATACAGATGTTCATGCAAACCCACATAACTGCCTCACCATGCTGTCCGCATTCGTGAAACCAACTCCCATTCATAGGACTTTGAATTTTTTTTTCTACTTCGTCGCTTATACACGTGGTAAAGTACGATATAACGACTCAGTGATGCTCACATTTGTTCGCATACACAACAATTGTAACCAACTAAGACTAGTTAATTTTAACATTACATACACTGATATACTTGACATATGAAAGCAAAATTCATGTATATTACTTCTAACAAACATTTAAAGATATTAACCAACCCCCCCCCCCTAAATACATTTGTCACACAAAATATCTCCCTAACGCAGACTGAAAGTCTTTATTTACACTGAATTCATGCTCTCACACT
>SEYY01009082.1:15000-18148 GCA_009176605.1 Armadillidium nasatum
GCTAAATTCTTATATCTTCAATATTCTCATAACAACACTTAGAAAATGTTAATGTGAGTCTTTTATTATCGCTTTCTTTTCCGCCACTGATGATTTCGCCCCATTGATTTATTGCACTATGAGATTTAAATTTTTCACTAATCTAGTCAGTAATATGTTTGCATATTTCAAATAATTCTTTGGGTGTCATATACACCCATGGACTCCCTGTATGTTCTAAGTAAGGTCCACATGTAAAATAATCATGACCATCGGGACTTCTTTTATATAATAAAGAAACTTCACTTTTTGGGATTTTAATTTCCCATGATACAATATCTTCTATGGCAGTGAAACGACGAAGACGTAACATGTTTTTAATAGCAGGGAGGTATATGAACTGAATATCAGGGGCAATATACTCCACATGGAATCTGATTAGTTAACCAATAAGAAATCTATATGACTCTGACGTCAAGTATAATCTGATTCATGTTAACCAATAAGAAATGCATGTGATTCTGACGTCAAGTATGATCTGATTCATGTTAACCAATGAGAAATTTATATGATTCTGATGTCATGTGTTTACCACAAAGATTTACGATGTATCTGTGGAGACGGTGGGTGATTGGATGAAAATTATGTAGTTTAAAACAATGGGGGATCTGTTCTTTATCACAGAGGTGGGTGGGAATGTGAAGTAATTACACACCTGTAGTCCCTTTCAGAAGATTAGGCTATCAGTTTGGGTATGTATTTATAGATAAGTACCATATTTTTTTCATCATAATACGGTGATTAAGGAAAAAACACAAACACCTGGATTGTCTATCAGAGGATTAGGATACAAAAAATAAACAGTCTGGGATATATGTACAGATATGAAGGTTAATATTTCACCAATATAAGGGAGATTAAAGAAAGTTTGTGGTTAAGAAAATTAATTTCGACTTCCTTTTCAAGGATTAGGAAACAAAAAATAAACAGTTGGGTCACGTATTTATAGATAAGAGCCATATTTTTTTCATTATCATAAGTGATTAAAGGAAAAAAACAAGTACCTGTAGTCCCTTTTCAAGGGCTTAGGATACAAGAATAAACAGTTTGGGAGTATATTTACAGATAAGAAAGTTAATATTTCTCCAAAATAAGGGAGATTAGAAAAAGTTTGTGGTTAAGAAAAATAATTTCGAGTACCGTTTCAAGGAATAAGTTACAAAAATAAACAGTTTGGGAGAATATTTACAGATAAGAGTCTTAATATTTCAGCATGGTGGTGGGGAATCTAGGATAAGAGGGAGGGATTGGGAAGAAAAACCTCGGAATTAGATTCTGCTGCTGTCTTCCACTTTGAAGATGGATTCTCCCCGTGTCTTCAAACGTGTTAGAGTGCCTGAACTTCTCGAGTGGGAAATCAAGTACGAAAATATAAAGTTTGCCTTTCAAAGAAGATTATTTATTATTTGAGCATTATTTCACTTGTTCTACTCCAATGCCAAATAAAAATAGACCAATATTTATCACGGTTAGTCAGCTACGATAAATTTTTGAAACAGTGCATTTTTTGGGTTATAAACAATACCCCTATTTATTTGAAGCAAAAATTGCTGGCGATGAAATCTGTACATTTTTAAAACCTATTCTGAATGAAAAGCGTATTACTCTAAGTTATATAACAAATACGGAAACTCACATTTTAGATGTAAGATTAAGAATGCATTGTGAAGAAACAGATGAATACATAATCACTAATTATGAGTTTACGATCAAGAGGGGCAGAACAAATAGACGGATTTCTAAAAATACGCGAAGAATTTGAATCGAAAATTGAGAAAGTTTTAAAATTTGATGAATATTTGGAAAAAGCGTATGCAATTCTCTATGCTATGTGTAAAGATTTTAAAAAAGAAGACCCATACTTTACAAGTTATGAAATAATGGAGAAGGCCGACAGAATTGAATTCGGGAAACGATGGAGCAACGAGGTACTGAAGCCCCAAATAAAGGATCCTGAAGCTATACATATCCCCGGTAATAGTATTTTTCATTATATAAATTTTCGTTGTAGAACTGATTTAAAAGAAACTGTTGACATATGAGATATGTTAGATTCTAATATATAATATTTATTTAAGTGAAAAAATGTGCATGTGAATGATTATATTGTATATGCTAAGTGAAAACATTTGTTAAGTGAAATCGAAAATTAAGTGATAATATTTTTTCTAGTGATAAAATGATGTTAATAAAACAAAATGTTGGTATTATTTTCAAGTAATAATAAACAAAATATATCTTCAAGTGATAATATTATATGTTAATCGCTAATAAAATCAAATATATATATATATATATATAATATATATATATATATATATATATATATATATATATATATATATATATATATATATATATATATTATATATATTAATATATTAAATTATTTTTTTTTTTTTTTTTAAAAAATAAAAAATGTTAATAAAATCTTGAATTACTCTAATATATAGATATATATATATATATATATATATATATATATATATATATATATATATATATATATATATATATATATATATATATATATATATATATATATAATATATATATATATATATATATATATATATATATATATATATATATATATATATATATATATATATATTATTATATTATATATAAATATATATATATATATATATATATATATATATATATATATATATATATATATATTATATATATATATATATATATAATATATAATATATATTATATATATTATATATTATATATATATATATAATATATATATATATATATATATTATATAATATATATATATATATATATAATATATATAATATATATAATTTTATATTATATATATTATATGTTATAATATTATAAAATCTTGAATATTTTTGTTTTCTTTTACCAACTCTATGTATATATATTTTTGCTTTAAAATATTCTTGTTTATGTATTTGATTTTATGCTCCGTACTCCCTGCAACGTTTTCGGAAAAACACTTTTTTATTCACTATAATAAAACATGTTGATACCTTCGCGAAAAATTTTAGTTGAATGTGGAGAAAAAAGTTAAATGCCTATGAGTTTATGCTGAATATTAATGTAAAGAACTATAATTTGTGTGCTA
>SEYY01009083.1:0-27500 GCA_009176605.1 Armadillidium nasatum
CTATGGTACTGTCTGTGTCATAAAATTCCTCTTCTTCATCTTCATTTGATTGAAACACTCGTTCTTTGAAGAAGGGATTTTTTTGTAGATATGAGGGAATGTCAATCCACTTCCTCAATTGGGAGTGATGGATTTTCTCCTCTCGTGAATTTGGATTACCCATTCGTTTAATCCTGTAGGTGACTTTGTTATCATTCACTACAGTGATTATGAATGGTCCTTCCCATCTGATTCTAAACTTGTTAATGACCTGATGTCCCTTGAAGATTATTTTCTTTGCTACCTTCTGCCCAACCTTATAAGACTGAAAATTCATCGTTCCTTCATTCCAATATTGAGGAAACGTATGAGCTGGTTCTTTGTGTGATTCTTTCAACAGAAAATCTGAGGGTGACATCTTAATGGCGCTGTGCCAGGTATGGTTGTAAATAATCACTGATGAGGGTAATTCCTCATCCCAATGTGATGAATTTTCTAAGACCAGACATCGCAAGGATTGGATTAAACTTCTGTTGAAGCGTTCACAAATTCCGTTACTGGCTGGATGCAATGGGGAAGTTCGAATGTGTTGTATGTTATATGTTTCCAAAACAACTTGGAAAGGCTCGGCAATGAACTCCATCCCATTATCTGTCAGCAATCGATTCGGTAATTTGGGCAGAAAAGGCAAGATTCTTTCTTCAAGAACATCAGCTACTGTAGAACTTTGTTTATTCTGTATGGGTACCACACAAGCCCATTTGGAACAATGATCTATAAAGACCACAACATACTTATATCCACCTGTAGTAGGGGGAAATTGCAATAAGTCCATAGCCACTATATCAAAAGGATTATGTGAATTGATTTTTAATGTTGGGGGTATTATTTTACTAGAATGAGTTTTTAATTTTTGGCATGTTGGACAACACCTGACTATATCAGATACAACCTGATTAGTCCTAGGATGCCAGAAGTGTTTATAAATAAGATCTAATGTTTTATTACGTCCTATATGACCCAAGTTCCAGTGTAATTTCAAAGCTACTAACACTAATAAATTAAATGATAATAACATTTGTTTGTGTTGTTTATTGGTATGCCGATACAACATATCCTTTTCAATGAAGATTTCCTTACTATAAGGTTTAAATATCTTTAATAAAGATGGCCATGCAGAAACATGATTATTTGATAGCAACTGCTTCCGCAAACCACGTAGTATCGAATCAGTGTTTTGTTCAGAGAGTATATCCACATCATTAATGTTATGGTTAGCTAAGTCAATACCATCATAAATGGGAGTTACCTCATTGATGGTGATAATGACTTCATTTAAAGTAGTGTGTACACTTTTTGCTATTGGATTTAAGTAATTATAGTGGATTCCCCCAAGACATTTCAGTCTGCATATCTTGTCAGTGAATTGGAACCCATAAATCATCGGCCTTTCATCATCATAATACACTTCAACTCTGGTTCTAAAGATGTTACAGAAAGAGTCGATAACTTCAGGTATGGGAACTTGTCCTCCACATTTCATTACTTTAATTCTTTTCCTAATATTTCTTTCCTGAAGGTGATATCTACCTATATTCTTTAAAAGTTCATCAACAACTGCCACACGTATCTCCAGGTGATTATCCATTGCCCCATAAAGGAACAAGGAAAAGCACCTAAAGACCGCATCACCACCCCCTGGGACTTCAATGAGTTCAAACCCCATGGGTACAAATTCTACGGATGTAGGATTATATTCAGTTGATTCTCCAGCTTCTTGGTGAAGAACTGGAGATCTTGATAAGGCGTCGGCAATTGTATTGGATTTCCCTACAATGTGTCTAATCTCAAAATTATAATCGTTTAGTTCTTCCCATGTACGGGCTACTCGTCCGTCTACCATGCTCATGTTTTGCAGGTAAATCAGAGGTTGGTGGTCAGTGTAAATAACAAATTTCACTCCCTTCAGGAAAGCTTTTAAGGACTTAACTGCCCATCTTAAAGCAGTAAGTTCCTTATCTATGGTACTGTAATTTTTCTGCGGTCCACTGAAAGTAGTAGAAATATAAGCTATGGGTTTTTGTGTATCATGCTGTTTCTGTGATAGACAGGCTCCGGCACCTACATTTGACGCATCCACATATAACTCCAATGGTGAAGCTTCTGGGGAATAATCAGGGAATCCTAACATTGTAGGACTGATTAATGCTTTTTTTAGTGTGTCAAAAGCATCCTGACAAGCGTCATTCCAGGTGACAGTTTTTCCCCCTGTCTGAGAGGATAAGGGTTGTGATATCTGAGAACAATTTGGGATGTGTCGACGGTAAAAATTAACCATACCCAAAAATTGTCTTAATTGTTTTACTGTTGTGGGTACTGGGAATTCAAGGACACCTTTCAGATTCTTTTCCAAAGGTTGTATTCCTTTTACAGATATTCTATGTCCTAGAAACTCTACTTCTGTTCTACAAATTCGAGTCTTTTTAGGTTTTAACTTATACCCGTTGGCTCCTAATGCAATTAATACTCTTTCAAGTGTATCCAAATGGTCTTCAAAGGTTTTACCTAAGACGATAATATCATCAAGGTAAACCATAACCTTATTCCATGGTAGGCCTGCCAACGCAATCATCATTCCACGTTGAAAGGTAGCAGGTCCATTTTTTACACCAAAGGGCATATTCAAATACTTCATACTGCCCGAATGGTGTCGAAAAGGCTGTTTTCTCGATACTATCAGGGTCCATAGCCACCTGATAATATCCTTTAATGAGATCTATCGTCGTGAAGAATTTGTTTCCATGCATGTTGTAGATCATATCAGTCAAGTTAGGTAATGGGAAAGAGTCTCCTTTTGTTACACTGTTCAGTTTCCTGTAGTCGATACACAATCGTAATGAACCATCTGGTTTTCTAACAGGAACTACAGGTGCTGAGTATGGAGACTTACTTGATTGTATGATACCTCCTTCCAAAAGATCAGCACATTCTTTTTCAATTTCTTGTGCTAATGGGCCCTGGAATCTCCTAACTGGAATCCTGACAGGTTTATCTGTTTCCAACTCAATGGTATGTGTTATGTTTTGGGCTAATCCCACATCATTTTCCCCTGTGCTAAGCACATGTGGATACTTTAACAAAACTGAAATTAATTTGTCTTGCTTGGTCAGTGGATACCGACAGAGTACCAATTCCAAATTCGACTTTTACCCTTTCTGCATTCCAATAGTCTTTTGGATCTGTGAATGTAATGTCAGGTGTTTCCTGATTTATGTTAATTTCTAAATCCTTACTCCTAACATTAGTAATTTTTCCTATCAAAGTCTGTTTCCTGACACACTGTTCCTTATTTGAAGAATTTAGAACAGCAACTATATTTTCATTTAAACTGACATCTAAGACACCAGGAATGAACTGCAAACCTGAATGGTTTTCTCCTAAAAATTCTGCTAAGTGATATTTCTCTTTATAATTGTTTTAGATCAGGTATTTCTATGGCTAACATTTTACAAGTGTTGGGAGGAATGATCGTGGTTTCTGGTATTATACAATTGTAAAAGGGAATAGTTAGGCTGATATCCTTTCCGACGCTGGTTAGGTTATCCTGTGTTCTATGTAAAAGTTCACGATATGTCATGTCTGGTAACAATTTATTGTCCTTAAGAGCTACTGCTCCCAGGATCACACTATGTGTCATGTATTCTATGGGTACTAAGAAAAATTTAATGGGTTCTGTGGTGAAACCACTATCAAAAACTAAGGGAACTTCTATGAAAAATTTAATAGGGATAGCTTCTTTTCTCCCAAAACCTCGAATGGCAGTAACTTCTGTGGAGGGTTTAAGCTCTACTGGGGATAAGTGTGATAACACTCCCTCATTTAAAAGGCTTACACCGGCACCAGTATCAACCATCGAGTCTACAAAGTTGTTACCTGCATCTAAGGATACATAGATAATAAGTGGATCTACATCCGCTTGGCAAAGATTGCAATTCACCTCGGTGGTTTTATTGTCATTATCTGGAAAATCTGTTTCATGTGGAAATTCACCTAATCCGTACAATGTGGTGTTTTTAACTATAGGAGGACCCAAAATTTTATATTCCTCCACAGTGAGATTACTCACTGCGGATGGTGATCAGTTTTCCGAATCTCCTAAACATTTGCCTTCATAATGTGATTCTCCACACATGTTACAATGTTCTATGTATTTTGTTTTTGGTTTCGCACCAGTAGCTACCCAAGGGATCTTGAGACAAAGTACTATTTTCAAACGTACGGCTATTTGACCGTATACGCTGAGGTAAGGGAGTATTATTCTTTCCTTGAGGAGGACTATTATTATTGACAGGAAGGTTTATAAAACTATTCTCCCTAGGTGAATTATGAGGATTTTTATTAGATTGGGTGGATCTCCTGGAATTACAATTAATTCCAAGATGATTCCCTTGGCAAAAAGGACATTCAAGGGATGATTTTCTATTATTATTATTACCCCTGGGAGGTGAATTGTTTTTTGTGTAATGCCAACAATCATTTCGAATGTGTCCCTTGGTCTTGCAGTAACTACAAATACCAAGGGCCTTATAACACTCGTCAACAGTGTGGCCAGTTCGTCCACAATATGTGCATGATTTGTGCATTGTCTTTGGTGTAGTCATATTTGGTTGTTGTTTCAGTGTTGCTGACTCTTCTATTGATTTTTGATACCTTGGTCGTTCAACTCTAGGATGTGATGACCCTTTCAAGATCTCACTCCATGTGGCTTGCGGCATTACAGTATCTATTTGTATAACTTCTATATTATCCCTGGATAGATTAACAGAAGATTCTTCTTTCTTCTCTATAGTTTCAATGTTCTTCCAGGGATGAAATTCACGGTCATAAGAATCAGCTAAAAGAACCAATTTATCCCAGGGAACCCTCGTCTGAGTACACATTTCATTTTGTATAATGAATTCTCTGATCTTGTTTTGAACATTATAGGGTAGACTAAGAATGAAAGCTGTGCGCAGAGATTCATGCTTCCTTCATATTTACACCTGGGAAAGCTTGTTCAGCCAGTTGTTCAAGTCGCAAGGCAAACAAGTGAACATCTTCCCCACTTTGCCTTTTAGCAGAGTGATAAGCCCTGAGTTTATTTTCATTTCTTTTTTTTTCTTCCTGGAGATACCATTTTATTAATATCCCCTTAGCTATATTATAGTCAGTTACATTCTTTATAATTTCATTATAAAGTCTTAGAAATTTACCTGACAGATACTTTTCCAATAACCTGAGCCATTGGTCAGGGCTTTGGGGATACTTTTTCATACAATATTTTTCAAAGTATTCTAGAAATCTATGTAGGTCATGTTCCTTCTCGTAACTGAATACTTTTGGCTCCAGGAATTTTTGGTTTTTGGGAATTATTTACTAAAATAGTGAGAAGAGAAACAGTCTGAGTAAGTAATGACATTTGCTGTTGGATGATGTCAAACTGATTGGCAGTAAAAATATTACTTCCACTGTTTTGGTTCCTCTGTTGTCCAATGTTAGTTTCTGGTATTGGAGGTCGGAATATGGTATTTGGTGTTGGTGCTCGGAATGTCGTGAATGGTCTAGCATATACGGATGTCACTGGAGTTGGGGTAGGTAGCAGTTTGCATGTATCTTAGCTGGTGTAGTGGTTGTAGGAACCATAATCTCTAATGTAGTCACATTGGGAAAAATAGGAACATTTCCCTCAGTGGTGACATGAATCACATTATTTTCCAAGGAAATTAAAGGACGTTCACTAGGACAAATATCAACTCCTTCCACATTTTCCTCACTCTTAGTTAATGGAACTACTAGCTCTTTGTCTCTACTATCTGGAGAGTCTCTTGCTTCCTCCAACTTTTTATTTAAGGATGCCATTTGTGTATTTAAATTATTCATTATTTGTTGTACTGCCTGCGCAGAGACAACATTTTCTGTACCCCCACTCCGATCAATTCCAGAGCTATCCATTATATTTTGTTGGCCCTGGTCCAAAGAATCCAGGTAATCATCCATTTCCATATCAGGAATGGAAGTAGACATGGCCATTTTGACTTTCTGAAAGACTTTTTAGGATCACTCGGACTGGAACACAATCTGCAAAACAAAGAATAACCACAGGCATATACCTGTGTACCGAGCAATGTTTTTACTCTGCACACCGGTACATACAATTAATACAAAGAATTATATAAAATAAATGGGTTATTTCTTTTGAGGTCTACTTCTATAAGAAATAATAATAAAGGTGGTGAAGAACCCCCTTCCCTTGGTCACTTCGGTGTTTCACGTATTCACACTCGCCCCTGACAACCCACTATCAAGCGAGTCCCTGTTCGGGCGCCAATTTATTTTTGTGTATGTTGGGGGGAGACGTTGATAGTTTGAAAACAAAAGGGTCAGTGTATTTTTAAAATGTATAAGCGTAATTGGCGCTCGGCAAGAAACTCGCTATACTACTATACAACAAGCATTCCCAATCATACAATAAAATTGTTTTTACACTTACACTTTGAACGATGTGTGAATTCTATTTTCTTGTCGTTTCAAGGCTTCAGTAAGTATTTAATCAGTTAAATGGATATCAGGGTATAAAAAGGACCCGCCCGACAGTCGATTGTATGTTTAAAGGCGAAGAGTGAATTAGCATTCATCCACACCAGTGACCATTGTTATTCCAGCTTCTTATCAACTAAGTTTTTCTTCAAACACGGTAAGAAATGAAATGTACTTTCTATTTTATCTTTTTAATTTACAAATTATCATTTAAATACTATAATTAAATATTTTTCTCTTAATTTATATTAATCTCACTCAATACCTCCTATCAATGTTTTCAGACAAACAATTTTTTACTGAAAATTGTGCGCCCAGCAATTTCAAAGATAAGAAGATCAAGACTTATGGAAGGAGAAAGGAGGAAGTGGTTAGTGAAGGACACTACTAATTATGATATATATAGTTCTGTAAAGGCTTAACTTAATTGGCAATAAGGGGATTTTAGTTCCACCTTAAAGTCCACTCTCTGATTGGCAAGTTTTGAGTTTCTGGGACAATTTTTCAACAAACCATTGGTATAAACTTCAATTATCAATAAACAAGTCCACAATTTAAACCCTATAATTAAATATAAAGAAAAAGAACATTAACATAAAAAAAACACCGCTTAAATATTTAATTAATTTTCCACTTTTCCTATGTATGATTATGAACACACTAATACCTTATGAATTTGTGTATCTAGTCTCAATAAGGGTTTATGGATTTTTTGTCTTGTCAACTTCAAGGATAATTTTTCAAATCTAAAACATTAAAAGTGTATTAATGATAATTATACAATTAGAAACATTATTGTTCTATCATTTGTATATGTTACTATATAATCTGTACACTACCTTGACTGTAATTGCGGTAGTACTAAAAACACTATCAGGTAAGTATCAAGGTTCGTTCTTCAACCCTGTAAAAAGTTCACAAGTATTAACATATTGATGCATATAATATAGTTTTCAATGTTTATTTTAAATTCATATTTCATTTACTTAATATATCTTAGGAACATACTTCACCGACACTGCGTTCACTACTGTTTTTAGATATCAGGATATTTTTGGTAAGAATAAGGTGAAATTATAAACAATGTTATACTGATCAATATGATAAATAACATTTAATTATTAGGTCTTAACTTTCATTATAATATCACTTCTGCAATGAGAAACACATTTTAGTAATCAATGTTAAACACTAAGGATTTTAACTGAACAAAAAAAAAAAAAATTTAAATATACACCAGCAAGAATGGAGGCTAAGACTCTATCGGGTCTTCTCCTCTCAATCCCGCTGCAATCAGTCCTCTCCTTATCAACGCTCGTTGCCATATCTATTTAAGAAGATGGTTTTTCCGGACAGTTCCCGTCGTTTTTGCTTGATGAATATTATTTTTGTTTATGATTTTTTGGGGGTTTCTATTTATTATGTATTTATATTACTCGACCGAGAAAGAAGAGTATATGTAGAATGCATGTAAACATATTTTGAGTTCATATTTTCAATATAGTGAAAATAGGAGAGGTTCGTGCTATATCAAATTATTACCTTTTCTTTCTTAACTTAACAAAAACAACCACCGAAATTTCCCTTCACCTTTATACCAAAAATAAAACTTTCTTTAATTTTGCCCCCTACCACACCGTGATCCTTGATGGGATGGGCAGATTCATTCCATCTTCAACTAGATCTTTTCTTCTCAAATCCATTGTTTGATGGCAACTGTTCTCTTGTCGTTTAGGAGAGAGACGATGCTTATCGTAAATAGAAAAACTCTCCTCCTATCACTCTTGCTAATTTTTACTCAGCTTGGAATTTTGCAGGGATGTTCTTCAACGGACTAAGCACTGAGCGTACTTTCACAAAAAGGAAGTGCACTGACCTTCATGGCTCTCCTACTGATAATAATTTCTGGCACCTTGTCAAAAATATCTCTAATAACTTCTGAAAATCTACCTTTCCTCCTCTTATTCGCTCTGATGGTTCTGTAGCTAATACTCCTACTGAAAAGGCTAATCTCTTCAGTCTCCTTTTCTCATCTAATTCCACCCTGCTCGATTCTGGTATCCCTCTTCCTACTCATCTCAAGTGTCCCATGTAATTACTCGTGATTGGGTGCATGGGATCCTGAAATTATGAACATCAGGAAGGCCAGTGGCCTAGATGGCATTTCCCCTCGTGTTCTGAGGAGGAGTGCTTCTGAGTTAGCACCTGTTTCATTCAGCTCTACTCTCCATGCCTTAATGCTAATAGTTTTTCTCAATGCTGAAAGCGTGCATTAGTTCAGCCGATCCCGAAAAAGGTTAGCTGCTCTGACACTTCTAACTATCGACCTATAGCTCTCGCTTGTGTTCTATCTAAAATTATTTAAGCTCTCCTCAACTCTCATTTCCTGGATCATTTGAAGTCTCATTCTCTTCTCTCAGATCACCAATATGGCTTTCAACACTCGAGGTCAACTGGTGACATACTCTCCTATCTTACTGATCTATGGTCTTCTGCCCTTAGGGATTTTGGGGAATCTTGTGTGGTGCTCTTGACATATCCAAGGCTTTCGACTGAGTTTGGCATGTGTCGCTGCTCTCCAAGCTCCCATCCTTTGGGTTTCCTTCTTCCCTTTGCTTACTCTTACTTTAGTTTTCTCTCAGATCATTCCATCTCAGCATTTGTAGATGGGGCGACCTCTTCTTCTTTTTCTATGGTGTTCTCAGGTTCTATTTTATCTCCAACTTTCTTACTTTTCATTAATGATCTTCTCAACTGCTCTTCTCTGTTCACTCTTATGATGATGGCTCAACTCTGCATTCTTTTACTCATTTCAAATCTGCTCCATATTTTGCTTCTAGAGTTACTTCTCGTCTTCAACTTTCTGATTCTATTCTTGTTGATCTGGATGGGATTTCCTGGTGGGGTCATAGCAACCTTGTGAAATTCAACTCTTTAAAAACTCAACTTCTTCACATCTCCCTCTCAAAAACCCCTTCGAAGTTTCCTATTCTCTTCGATGGCTCTCCCATCTCACCTGTAAATAACTGTAAATAACATTAAGCATTTTTGGTCTAAGCATAAACAATAAACTGTCTTAGAAACCACATATCACAATGGTTGCTAAAGTGGCCTCTAAGAAGCTGGGAGTTCTGTTCATGTTGTGAGAATTTTTTTTTTTTGTGAGCAGTTACTCCAAATATATAAAGGTCTTATCTGCCCTTGTATGGAGTACTGTTCTCATATTTGGGGAGGCTCTGGCTCCTCCTCTCTTCTGGATAGGGTTGAGTCTAAAGCTAAAATATATTAATAAACTGTACCCTACTTTCAAACTCTCTTGACCCCCTATCTCTGTGACATTACATTGGCACACTATCTCTTTTCTACAGGTACTACAATGGCAGGTGCTTGAGGGAATTGGCCTCTCTCATTCCTCTACCGTTGCGTCGTCCTCATTGCACAAGGGGTTCCCTGCTTTCGCCCCAGTTTTGTGTGGAAGTGGGGAACCCCAGGCTACCTCATTGTGGTGCTTCCTTTCCAGCCACCTCTGTTATGTAGAACTCTTTACCATTATCTATTTTTCCTCCTGCATTTAATCTTCCACTCTTCAAGGTTTCCATCTGTGTCCACCTGAGGGATGTGCGTTAGGTGTGTTTGAGTGAGTTTCTTCCTCTGTGTGTGCCCTCTCATGAAAAAGGCTCAGCCCATGAGTGGTGGCATTCTGTTAAAAAAAAAATAATAATTCCCATGACTTATTAACATTCAGTAATACACAGTGTGTTCTGTTCCTCCATCACTCTTTAATCCATCCATATATCACTCTATCTATACCACATTGTGATAACATTTTCATGAATCTTACATGAAGTATCTTATCAAAGGTTTGTCTATCTAAATATATAAACATTAAACATTCCCTTATCAGTGCAATTAATAATTAATGTATTCCATAAAATTCTAAAAGGTTTGTCTGATACAATACATCTCTAAAACCATACTGGGAGTCATACCCAAAAATAAAAATTGACACCCAGTAATATTAAAAACCTATAAAGTGTAGTAAAATCCAAGAAAATCCACTGAGCTGGTTTTTTTTCCAACTCTGAAGTGAACTGACAAATACTTAAATGCACCTAGAACTTGCCAATATTTTTAAAAATATACAGAGGCCACCGAATTTAGTTTGGATTTAGTTGTTTGGAAAAGTGAATCACTAACAGTAACAGTGGAGGTTCTAATATTACCACTCATTACATGTTCATGCCACAATCCCATCAATGGCCATAATAAAGTCTGCAAATCTAAAATAATTTTTAAAAATATATGAGTAATAGCAAGCAGAAGAAAGTACTTCTTTCAATGGAGATAATTAGGAATAAGTTGAATAGTGAAATCATTTTGTGATAGAAGTAACATTTTTGCCAACTCATTGCATGGAGTATGATAAAAATTACTCACTTTTGTAGGGTATTGTAATTTATGTTTAAAGACTTTAGAAGTGAATCAATCAGTGATAAATAAATTTTTTTAAATTTTTATTAGTAGTTAACCTAAATGTATTTAAATTGTACTACATAATTTCTTTAATTGTAAATCATTTTACAGCACAATTCTAACATTTTATTGCTTCCAATTATTATTTTTACAGTATGAATAATGAAGACACAAATTTAGAAGAATCAATACATTATAATAAATTTATGTCGGACATAAAAATATTTAAAGGAGACTCAAATTGGAAATTTTCTTATAATGAGAAATATTATGAAAAAAAATTTAGTGATGTTCCTAAACCCCCAGATGAAAATAATTACTGGAAAAACTTTTTTTTAAAAAAAGGATTTTATGATTTTACAAAGGATGAGGCCAAAGCTGTTATTGATTCCAGAATTGATTTCCTAGTAGATTATTTTAAAAGGCTTTTCAACAATAGGCTCACAGATGAGGAACTAAATAAACCTAAACCAACAAATTTTAAGGGACCTTATTTACCTACCTTGCAAGATCTTGAGGTTTGTTTATATAAATTTCTAAGATTATTTTTGTAATGTAAGATTACTAGTAATAATAAAAGTAATTTTGAGCAGGATCTGCTTTACAATGGTAAATTATATACTTTACAGTAAGTACCTTTCTTAATTTTTATCCTCTTGGCCCTTCCTTAGTAGGGGGAGCCACACTGCATTTGGAAAATCTGCATCATCTACTGGCTGTACCCACAAGTCCCTAAAGAAGGTGAATTTGGACTGTGCTTTGTG
The DNA here is from genome assembly GCA_009176605.1 of Armadillidium nasatum. Classification (NCBI taxonomy): domain Eukaryota; kingdom Metazoa; phylum Arthropoda; class Malacostraca; order Isopoda; family Armadillidiidae; genus Armadillidium; species Armadillidium nasatum. Next base: position 11,793 of record SEYY01009083.1, read on the forward strand.
TGAGGTTTGAGTGGGATATTCCAGGAGCTGTTCCTACTCCTTCAACCCCCTCCAATTCATTTATGCCTAAAATTATAATTTCTTCTAAAGACATCATTTCTGCTCTCACTGAGCTTAACACTAAGAAGGCATACAGTCCTGATGGTATCCCTCCTGTGGTTCTCAAAACTTATGCTTCCGAGCTTGCACCCTGCCTTGGTAAACTATTTCGTCTATGCCTGTTCTGAAGAAGGGGGACCCCTGTCAACCCTCTAACTACTGTCCCATTTCTTTAACCTCCGTTCTTTCTAAAGTTTTCAAATCTATCCTTAAAGGGAATATTTGGAAACATCTCAATTCTTCTAATCTTATCACTGATCGCCAATTTGGTGATTTCCTTTCCCTTTTCTCTGACTCTTGGTCCTCCACACTTCAGCATTTTGGTGAATCTTTTGCTGTTGTGCTAGACATATCAAAAGCTTTTGATAGAGTCTGGCACAAAGCTTTGAATTCCAAACTTGCCTCTTTCGGAATCTATCCTTCTCTGTGACCTTCTCTCTAATTTCCTTTCTGGTTGTTCTATAGCAGCTGTTGTAGAGGGCCATCTTTCTTCCTTTAAATCTAAATAGTGGTGTTCCTCAAGGATCTGTCCTATCCCCAAAACTTTTTCTGCTTTTCATTAATGATCTCTGTTACTTCATTTCCTATCCACTCCTACGCAGATGACTCCACCCTTCATTACTCTTTGCAATTTGAAAGGCGCCCCTCCCAACAACAGTTAAAAGAATCAAGGAGGGTGTCCTTGCAGCAACTAACCTCTGATATATCTTTCATTTCAAATTGGGGCAGAGAAAACATGGTCATTTTTAATGCCCCAAAAATTCAATTCCTTCATCTCTCTACTCGACACAGTCTTCCACACCACTATGATATCTTCTTCAAAAACACACAATTCAAACCTTCATTTCTCCATAATATTCTTGGTGTTTCTTTTTCTCATGATCTTTCTTGGAAAGGTCACCTTACTTCTCATTCTAAACAAGCTTCTAAGAGGTTGGGTGTTCTGAGGCGCCTTCAATATTTCTTCACACCACCCCAGTTGCTTGCTCTGTATAGGGGTGTTGTTCGCCCCTGTATGGAGTATGCGTCACACATCTGGGGTGGTTTCTCTCTTACAGCCATTCTTGAGAAGGTGGAGTCTAGGGGTTTTTGTCTTATCAACTCTCGTGCTCTCACTAATTCTCCAGTCTTTCTGCCCATCAAATTGTTGCATCTCTCTCTCTCTATACTATTGCTATTACAATGGACACTACTCTTCTGAACTCTCTCGTTGCATACCTTCTCCCTTGAGAAGGGCTTGTGCGACTCGTCTTTCAACACAGTCTCATCCTTTCTCTATCCAACTCTCTGACTTAACCGCTATGCTCAATCTTACATGTATTCTACTGGTAAAGTCTGGAACACACTCCCTTCATCTATTTTCCCAACTTCCTATGACTTACCTTCAAATGTTATGTATCAGGTCATATCGGCTTTTAATTTGACCAGGTTTCTGTCTTTCCCCCTAACTCTGGTGGAGATTTTGTTAGGCCACTGGCCTTTGCCCACCAGAGGATATATATATATATATATATATATATATATATATATATATATATATATATATATATATATATATATATATATATATATATATATATATATATATGAAAAAGTGAGTTCAGTGGCTAGACCTGTGGTCAGAGTGCTGAACAGAGGAAAGATAAGACTGAGATAGATGGGGCATATCAACTTTCCTCAAAGAAAAGAGGTGTATAACCAGAGTTCAGAAGAGTAGTTTCTGCTGTAATAATGAAGTATATAATAAGAGTGATGTTACAGTTTAACAGCTAGGAGGAAACTGGAGGTAGTCAGTGAGAGGTGGATAGATGATAAGGTGTAAAGTGAATGGGATAACAAGAAGACTTGCATAGAAAAAGCTCATGAGTGAGAAAAGGTTTTGTCAAAGGAAAAAATCAGGAAAAAAGGTAAAAAGGATTAAGTTATAAGCTGAGAATGAAGAAGCTTCATTTGCCACTGATTTATATTTTCCATCTCTATTATATGGTCTTTATGATATTCCTTTCTTACTATTTTTTCAATTTTTATGGACTTTAATTTTTAATTTTTTTTAATACAAATTTAATTACATTTTTATTTTGCTTACATATTTTATTTGAATTTAATTATTAAATAAAGAACCAGTTTTAGTCAAAAGCCAGTATTACTGCAGGGACCAGGCTTTTCACCAAGAAGGAAATGGGTCAATCCATTTTTTCCGTACCGATGATGGCCGCTCGATAATTTTAGAAAACTTTTATATTTTGCATGGCGTTAATGTTATCCCTGGGAAGTTCAAAACCACCATTCGTTTTTGTAGATTTACTCTGGTTGTAACAGGGTGAGCCAAAATGTTAGACCAGGTGGAGCCAAATTTTCACTTAATAGAGGCTAACATTTTAAGTAATATCTCCATATTGGTAATTCTTATACCAAATTTCATAGAGATTGATTTGTTAGGGATACTTTAAGGTACATTTGGCCTTTCCTGTTTTTTTTTTGTGAAAATAATATTTCACCATGAAAATGAATCCGAAAAATTGTGTTAAAAATCGAAGAAATTTCCATTTTCATGGGTGTATTATTAAAAGAAGGAAATAATTTAACGATATAAAATTTTGTGTGATGATACATACTAAAGTATGGTTTAACTTAAATCTTATTTGAAGTTGGGTAAATATTTTTAAAACAATTTACAGGGTGTTCAAAAATCAATTTTTCGGAAAATCGGTAACTTTGAACCTTAATATCTCTGGTGGGGTAAGTGCTAAAAATCTGAAAATTTTCACACATTATACTACTACCATAGATGTTCCTTGACCTGCAATATAAACTTTGGTACTTGCTTATTTTAAGAAATACAGCCATTCAAAAATGCTAAAAAAAAAAAAATTTAAAGTTGTGTTATGATACCTATAATTATAGTTATTATAGTTCAAGACAATACATAGACAAATGAAATAGTGTGGCATCAAGGAGAAATGAAAACAAAGTTAAAAAAAATTTAATTATAAGGTTAATATACATAAGAATGTACCATTATATCTACTTTAAATGACAAAATTAACTCAATAACTTTTAAAAAGTTGATATATATATATATATATATATATATATATATATATATATATATATATATATATATATATATATATATATATATATATATATATATATATATATATATATAGGTATGATTATAACATAAAAAAAAACCTTTAAATGCAAAATAAAATTGAGCGGTATATATATATATATATATATATATATATATATATATATATATATATATATATATATATATATATATATATATATATATATATATATATATATATATATATATATACTTTGAGCTATAACTGTGATTGTTCAGAAGAAGAGAGATTTCTTCGGAAACTTTGTTTGAGATGTTGTAATTTCTGCCTTTTAATGACATTTTCATTTCAAGCCCAGAAAGTTTTCTTAAAATATTTTTCATTGGGATCCATACCCGATCGCAAGCTGACATCTTGAATGAAGTTCTGGGTCCGGAAGGATGATAAAAATGTATGTAAACATCATCGTTCTCCACACTTATTTCTTCTACCTTTCCAATCCACCATTGGTCATCATATACGCAACCTACTGTGTCATTTTATCTCTAAACTTAATGAAACAATTTTGCTGACAGTGGTCTTCGTAAACGTCGGTTTTTGAGGTTGGATAGCACCTAATTATGTTCTCTGAAAGTGGAAAGTATTTGTGAAAGTTTCTTGTTCCCTTAATTCTCAAACAATTTTCATATCTCGTTTTAAGTCTTTCAATGTGTTCATTAATTTCTTCTTCTTTTACGAGAAAATAAGTTATTCCTCTTAATTTCTCTTTGCCGAATGAATATATTTGGTCAATATTAAGAATTTGGTGTGTTGTTGTTCTTTGTAAGCTGACTTTGCTTAATTCGCGCTTTGTTGTTCCTCCAACCCCATCACAGGCATTTTTTCCCGTGGCAAGATGCAAAGAAATGCCATTCAGCTTTTAATGCGAAATCTTTTTGGTGATGGCAAATGTTAACAAAATATATATATATATATATATATATATATATATATATATATATATATATATATATATATATATATATATATATATATATATATATATATATATATATATATATATATATAACTTTTTAAAAGTTATTGAGTTAATTTTGTCATTTAAAGTAGATATAATGGTACATTCTTATGTATATTAACCTTATAATTAAATTTTTTTTTAACTTTGTTTTCATTTCTCCTTGATGCCACACTATTTCATTTGTCTATGTATTGTCTTGAACTATAATAACTATAATTATAGGTATCATAACACAACTTTAAAAATTTTTTTTTAGCATTTTTGAATGGCTGTATTTCTTAAAATAAGCAAGTACCAAAGTTTATATTGCAGGTCAAGGAACATCTATGGTAGTAGTATAATGTGTGAAAATTTCAGATTTTTAGCACTTACCCCACCAGAGATATTAAGGTTCAAAGTTACCGATTTTCCAGAAAAATTGATTTTTGAACACCCTGTAAATTGTTTTAAAAATATTTACCCAACTTCAAATAAGATTTAAGTTAAACCATACTTTAGTATGTATCATCACACAAAATTTTATATCGTTAAATTATTTCCTTCTTTTAATAATACACCCACGAAAATGGAAATTTCTTCGATTTTTAACACAATTTTTCGGATTCATTTTCATGGTGAAATATTATTTTCACAAAAAAAAACAGGAAAGGCCAAATGTACCTTAAAGTATCCCTAACAAATCAATCTCTATGAAATTTGGTATAAGAATTACCAATATGGAGATATTACTTAAAATGTTAGCCTCTATTAAGTGAAAATTTGGCTCCACCTGGTCTAACATTTTGGCTCACCCTGTTACAACCAGAGTAAATCTACAAAAACGAATGGTGGTTTTGAACTTCCCAGGGATAACATTAACGCCATGCAAAATATAAAAGTTTTCTAAAATTATCGAGCGGCCATCATCGGTACGGAAAAAATGGATTGACCCAAATATTTATAATTTCTTATAAATGTAATAAATAAAAGTAAAAATAATCAACACTTCCAACTTCATACTAAAATTAACCTAGACTAACCTTAATTTTATTAAACAGAATGTGAATATAACACTGATCTTTATAAGATTTAATTGTTTATTTTATTTATTTAACTTATATTATCTTAACCATAATCACAGTTTGTTAACTAGAATGTTTTTAAAACAAGTTTCATTCAAGTATTGTCTTTATTGTCAATGATTTGACCATGAATAAGCAATAGTTTCTGCAACCTGAAATACCAATAATTGGAGTACATCAATGAAAAAGTCCACTCCAACATTTGGGAAAGTCAATTTCAAATTTTTAAACTCTATTCTGAGAATTTAAGCAAGCCAGGTCTAGAACTTATAAAAGGTTAATTCCATATTTTGAAAAAGTTCATTGTTCTTAAGTACAACTTAGAAAAGTTAGCTCTACAATTAGAAATTTTTTCTCCAAGCTTAGAATTCCAAATGTTTAAAACCTAAAACAATAATTTTAATATTAGCAATACATGGCTAGCTCCAGTGAAGATAAACCTAAATCATGAACAAAATGAAAAAAAAAAAGTATTTTAATAATTCTAATATTGATATGAATAAACTAAAAATTAAATAAAATAAATTTACAATAATTATACCATTAGTAATACTAATAAAATAATAAAGTAATAACATACCATTAAATCTGAAAATTATTTAAAGAAAATACTCCCAATGAGTAAATAAAATAAATGATATTACTGTTATTATTTAATCATAAATTTTTAATAAAAATTAACTAATATTACCTTAATTGTTTGAAGTTTACAATTTAAGGCTTTCTAATATTCATTTGTTATTGAACAGAATTTTGTAATAAACAATCTTTGGTTGCACAAACAGAAAAAAAATCTTATTAAAGTATTATTAATGAAAATATCTTTGATAATAAAAAAAATAAAACATATTACTAATAAAATTTTAATTTGAAGAAGAGCTGTGTTAGTGGTATCACCCCAGATTTGTGATGCATATTCTATATAAAAATGGACAATGCCCCTATGCAAAAGAAGTTGAATACTAGCTCAAAGGCTCCTTAGATCATGCGATCATATATATATATATATATATATATATATATATATATATATATATATATATATATATATATATATATATATATATATATATATATATATATATATATATATATATATATATATATATATATATATATATATATATATATATATATATATACAGAAACTTCGGCAGCTTTCCATTTTAGTGAATTGTGAGCAGCCTCAAATCTCACAAGGAAACAAATCAGAGAGTAGGGTTAATAATAGACATCGTGAAAAAATACTGGATAGATGGATACAATTTCAAAAGGTTTAAATATTGTTTTTATATTCAGTATTGTTTGTTTAGTAAATGTTTATAATTATAGAAAGGAAATGAAATGACTTTTGACATGAAATTTCTTCCTGTGCAGGAATACAAATTTTATGATTTGAGACCTCTTATTGGTTGTCGATGCGCAATTCTCCAGAGAAAAGGACAAGAGGTAAACTTCATTTTCTACCGAGCCTTAAACAAAAAACAATATAAGACTTTTATGATATATATGGGAGCATCAGTTCCAGAGATAAGTTATTCTCAGGTATAAAAGTTATGGTTTATGTGTGCCATATATATATATATATATATATATATATATATATATATATATATATATATATATATATATATATATATATATATATATATATATATATATATATATATATATATAAGTCTGCTATAACTTTCACAGACTATTTTCATATAGAAAATTAATAATGTCAGCTATTGTACTTGAACCAGCAACCTTTAATATGGTAAGTCTTGCTCCCAAGACTTAATATTTTAAAGGTTGCTGGTTCGAGTCCAATTGCAGACATTAATTATATATAATATATATAATATATATATATATATATATATATTATATATATATAATATATATATATATATATTATATATATATATATATTATAATATATATATATAAATATATATATATTAGGGATGGAGTGAAGTATCGGGATCTAGCTTTCAGGTATTAGTATCAGCTAAAAATGACTGATACAAATGCCAGATTTGCTTAAGTAACTTAATTCCTTTGGCTTACATTTTTTGGAATGTTCAATTTCTTTGACTGTAAAGTTTCGAATACCACGAAACATTGTTTTTCTTGATTTTCCAAATTTTCAATTAAGTACTTATTAACTGTTAATTACATTCTTTTGGCTTATATTCTATATCTCTGTAACTAAGGTGTAACTCTGTTGCTAAGGTGGCATCTAAAAAGCTGGGAGTTTTGTTCAGATTGCTGGAATTTTCTTCTTCTAAGCAGATTCTCCAATTACATGAGGGTCTTATCCGCCCTTGTATGGAGTACTGTTCTCACATTTAGGGCGGTTCAGGTTCCGACCTTCTTTTGGATAAGGTTGAGTCGAAGGCTAAAAGACTAATATTCTGTTCCCTACTTTGAAACTCATTTGACCCTCTTTCTCTGCAAGGTGACGTTGGCGCACTATCTCTTTTTCAATAGGTACTACAACGAGGTAGTACCTAGGTGCTTGAGGGAGTTGACCTCTCGCATTCCACCACCATTGCGACGCCCTCGCAGCACAAGTGGTGCCTTGATTGCATAAGAACTTTGACTATTGCAAACTCAAGGCTTTTACATTGTGGTTCCTCCACCTTTTCAGCCACCTCTGTTCTGTAGAACTCTTTATCTTCTGTTTTTCCTGCTGTATTTAGGAAACAGAATTCTCTCTAAATCCTCTGTTTGCGCGTACCTGAGAGATCTGTTAGGTTCAGGATTGGGTGTTTTTTTTTAATCCTTTAATTATGCCCCCTCCTTGAAAAGGGCTTTGCCCGTGAGTGATGGTAATATATATATATATATATATATATATATATATATATATATATATATATATATATATATATATATTATATATATATATATATATATATATATATATATATATATATATATATATATATATATATAATTAAAACCCCACAGGAAAATTAAAACAAATTTTTAAAACAGAGCGAGGCTTTCGAAGGAACAACCGTCCTTCCTTCTTCAGGCTCAAGTTTAATACTAAAAAAATAAAAAGGTGAGTATACAAATTATTCTAAAAGTTGGTTGGTTAATTAAATGAAGTTAAGATTTTTTTTTTTTTTTAAAGATTTAGGATATCCATCTCTATTTAAACAAGGCATTATTTTCCACCAAAAGAAAATTACTGGAATTAGATGTACAAAGACGTGAGTTGGCCTCTACCTCTGATGAGAATGTTGCTGTTCTTAATGTCCCGGATGTTGCAAATACAGACAGAAATAAAAATATAACTGGTGATAACGTTAGAGATGATGTAGTTTTTAATCGTCCTAAAAAATTTGACATTAAAAATAAATTTATTTTAAGTGTTCCTATCGATACTGAAAGTTTAAAGAAGTTTATACCAGAGGAATTTTTAATTGTTTCAAAGGTCCCAACCAATATAAAGAATTTCTTTCACAAGCAAAAAAATTTTAAACCAATAGATGATAAGAACTCAGGTTTATATCGTATCCCTTGTAGAGATTGTGAGAGTGTTTACATTGGAGAAACATCGGATTTCGTAAGAAGAAAATACCAGCACAATTATGCACTTCGTATTGGAGATGAGAACTCTGCCTTGCATAAACATCGAGTTTTGAAGAATCATAGAATTAGAATGGATGATATGAAATTGATGGTGAACGAGGACAATGTTAATAAAAGACAATTTGTTAAATCCTTTTTTATTGAGAATTTTAAAACTTTTAATGTTCATAGTAATAATAATTTTTTACTTGATGATTTTACTAATAATATTGTTAAAAAAATTTTCAAAATTTTCAATCTTTGTCAAAAATCTTAACAACTTCATTTAATTAACCAACCAACTTTTAGAATAATTTGTATACTCACCTTTTTATTTTTTTAGTATTAAACTTGAGCCTGAAAGAGGAAGGACGGTTGTTCCTTCAAAAGCCTCGCTCTGTTTTAAAAATTTGTGTTTTAATTTTCCTGTGGGGTTTTAATTGTATAAAACAAAACACGGTTATAGTGTTCTTATTATATATATATATATATATATATATATATATATATATATATATATATATATATATATATATATATATATATATATATATATATATATATATATATATATATATATATATTTATAAAGTGATTCTCCCTGGCAAGGAGGTGTACATTCAATATTCTTTTCCTTCTAATAAGCCTAACAAACCTTATTTTAACTCTGCTTGTTCTCGTACTATTCGCTACAGAGATGCTTTCTTCAGGGATTACCGTCGTCTTCAAAACTCCAAAAACTCAATCAGTTTAAATTTCATCCCGGAATCGTGCAAAATCTATCCTCTGCAACACCCCAAAATTTTTCTTCATTGAAATTCAATAATCATTCTGGTTCTTCTTCACTCCCCTTTCTGGCATTTTGCAAAAAATGTGAACTCTAACTTTGCTTCTTCCTCTTTCCCTCCTCTAGTATCCTCCGACGCCCAACTAAAGCGGAACTCTTCGCTCAAACTTTTGCTTCTAATTCAGCCTTAGACTATTCCAGAGCTATTCCCCCTTCTTCAACTTCTTCCATTTCGTTTATGCCTGCAATTGTAATTTCTACTAAAGATGTAATTTCTGCTCTCTTAGAGCTTAACACTAAGAAGGCATATGGTCCTGATGGTATCCCTCCTGTGGTTCTCAAAACTTAGGATTCTGAGCTTGCCCCCTCCTTGGTAAACTATTTCGTCTCTTGTCTTTTTACTTTAACATTCCCTTCTTTCTGGAATCGGCATTGGAATCGTAAGTTTTGCTGGAATCTGAATCAGAATATTGTTTTGTATCATTCCATCACTAATATATATATATATATATATAATATATATATATATATATATATATATATATATATATATATATATATATATATATAATATATTATATATATATATATTATTATATATATATAAATTTTTTTTTTTTTTTTTTTTATTTTATTTTATTATAAATTTATTATTAATAATAATTTTATATATATATAATATTTTATTATATATATTATATTATATATATTATATATTATATTATATATATATATATATATATATATATATATATATATATATATATATATATATATATATATATATATATATATATATATATATATATATATATATATATATTATAGCTGAAAGTTCTACTGCATTCATTATGTGACTCTTATTCGAATGGTGGTCAAAATTCCTTTAGATTTGGAAATTTTGTCAGTGGATATGAATATCGTCTTATGTATGAGATATATGATCGTTTTGGCAATTATCCGAAAATTTGTAACATTCTAAGTTTTCTCATTGGGAAGAGAACTTGCAATAAGTATTCGAGACTCTCTAGAATAAATCTGTTCAGAAGAGTACCATGTAAATTTATAAGTATATTAAGTATATATATATATATATATATATATATATATATATATATATATATATATATATATATATATATATATATATATATATATATATATATATATATATATATATATATATATATATATATATATATATGCAATTTGCTTAACTATTATTTAGTTGCTATCCAAACTATAATCTAGAAATAGAATTTTTAAAAAAATTATTTTAGCTCCATATTTGCTTTGGTTAGTTTTTTGTCACATCATAGGAGGGGTATCCACTTTCCCTCTTTGAATGCTTGGGACAAAGTGACAACTTTGATTTTCATTTTTGAAATTAGTTGTACAGCTATAGGCTCAAATTTTGTACCCTTAGGTAACTTATTGCAGTGATTCAGAATGTTACTATCTATCTCCTTTCTAATTGTCAAAGTTTGAGTCCATTTAAATTTGTTATTACTTTATCAAATGAATCCAAAATTGGTGATATGAAACAATCCATAACTATGTACAGAAATGTCATTTGCGATACTTGATAGATCTTTAGTTCATGAATTATTGCTCATCAAAGTTTTTGAAATTTTTTTTTTTGCAGAATTTGGAGTATGTAAGAGACTATATCTCAAATGTATGCTCTCAGATATTTTTTATTTTGCAATTTTTGAAAATAAGAGCTCCTGAGCTGTAAAATCGACAATATTTCATTTGTGTCATGAATCATTATTGGAAAATAATTAATATGCTTGCTCTCTATAGGGGTGTTGTTTGCTGCTGTATCGAGTATGCTTCACACATCTGGGGTGGTTCCAATCACGCAGCTCTTTTTGAGGAAGTGAAGTCTAGGGCTTTTCATCTCATCAACTCTCCTGTTCTTACTAACTCTCCAATCTCTTTTGGCCCGTCGAATTGTTGCATCACTCTCCCTATACTATCGCTATTACAACAGACACTGCTCTTCAGAACTCTCTCGTCGCATACCTCCTCCATTGAAAGAGCTCATGTGACACGCCTTTCTACACAGTCTCATCCTTTCTCTGTCTATCTCTCAGACCCCAGACTTAACCGCTATGCTCAATCTTACATATACTCTACTGGTAAAGTCTGGAACACACTCCCTTTATCTATTTGCAACTTCCTTTAACTTGCATACTTTCAAACGCCCTGTATCTGGACATATTGTCCTCCATCGACCAGGATAGATTTTTACAAACTCCGTTGGAATTTGGTAGGCTTTCAGCCTTTGCCCACCAGAAGAGATACAAAGGAGAAAATAATTTAATTCGTAAATTTTCAATATTAATTAACATCTAGTAGGACGGTAGTTTTGTAAAAAATAATAATTGATATATTAATATTCGTAATCATATATACCTATTATGAACGTATAGAAGGTGATTGCTTGAAATGGTTAGGTATATATATATATAATACTATATAGTTAAGCATTTATGTATACAATTAAAGCCTTCATCTGTTCAGAATATTTTTGGTGTATCATTTTCTTGTGATTTTTCTTGAAAAGATCACATTACTTCTCTTTCAAAACAAGCTTCTAAGAGGTTGGGTGTTATGAGTCTGAGCTTCATGGTTTACCGTGGCTGAAACGGTAGAGAAACTGACTCACGTGCTTGAGGACGCCAGTTCGAACCCACTTGGGGATCCTAGGTATATACTACCTAGAAAAGTTCCTCATAGAATAGGGCAATGCCCGTGAGATGTGAACTTAAAAAAATAAAACATTAGATTTTGATATGTCTTTAGAATTTCGTTACTATTATGGTATTTGTCCTTATGTTAAAATGAAATGTATGTTTTGTTTATTAGTTTATTAAAGAATAATTATTTTCGTGTGTAGGTAATAAAGGAATATAGGTAATGCTACTCAATTTTCATAATTTATTTTGTAATTCACTTTGGTATCAAGGTGATTGTTGCTTTTGTATTGACTGGTTTTGTCTGTAAATGCTGGGTAATTGTCTTCTCTTTCTTCTACTTCTTTTATCCTATGTCCTGTACACCTTCAGTTACTGTTAATTTATCGTGTGTAGAAGGTGGGCTACCTTCTAGTGGGGAGGGATGTTAGGCTTCTAACCTCTTCCACAGGTGTGTGTATGTGTAATTGGAGCTAAAAATTTCACACCTGCTGGCTATGACATTTAGCTTTGCTCACTGTCATCCATTTTTAATTAGCGTGTTCATGTCATCCTACCATAAGCTAAGTTTTATGGACAGACAACTTTTTGTTCATATGTCCTCATTTTTCTGTTTTTTCAGTTAAAAAAATTTTTTTTTCACAGATATTGTTGAATGTATTAAATTGAGTAATATAGATTGAGTGAAATTGTAAAATTGGTAATTGATAAATAGTTTGTGGTGGTAATTGGCATTTATATGTATTGTTCCATTATAACCATCTCTTACCACTTAACTATAAACAGATGAGGCCTTTCTTCTGAAAGTGGTAATTAATCATTTTTTCTTATAAAATTTGTTCTTGACATATAATTGACGAAATAAGTAAATTGTATTTCTATTAAATATAATCATAATTTTATAGGGGGAGGACGTAGCGCCGTCCGAAGCGATGCAAGTACCCCCCATTATGCATAACCCACGGAGTGATAGGATGGGCTAGACCATTCCGTTTCACTCCGTTGCCCTTTGGTTCGTTCCTTTTCGCGTTTCATCTTCTCAGAGGGTCTCTAGTGTACCCTTGACTCACATTGGAGTGCCTATGCTCCAACCTTCCTCCTTCTTCACATGTGTCCTACAATATTTACAAACGCTTATACTTACATTATCTATTAAATTTATCAAAAATGGCAAAACTTAAATCTGCCTCGGAGAATCCAAGAGGGGCGGATTCCAAATATAGCCCCTCATCTACTCCTTCCCCCATCACCACTTGGGAGTTGGTGGCCTCCGGTGATGGGTTGGCGCCACCAAGACCTCTATGCCGGCTTGCCCTGGTGCACGGTCTTCGTTTTTCATTAATTTCTGCAACATTCGCAGTCTTTTTTCTAATCTCCACTTTGTCGAACACCACCTCTCTTCTTCTAGACCTCATCTCTTGTTCTTAACTGAAACTCAGGTGTCTGAGTGCTCTGACAGCAAACCCTACTCTGTTTCCTCCTACTGTCTCTATCCTCAATTTTCAGCCAAAGGCGGATGTTGCGCATATGTGCGCAACAATGTTTGTTCTCGTGTCTCTAATTTGGAGTCTTCTGAATTCTCAACTTTATGGCTCAAACTTTCTTGCAACTCTACAACTAAATTCATTTGTTCTGTCTACCTTATCTCCTAACTCTACAGACTATCCAAAATTCTTCGACTATCTTAACTCCAAAATAGAACACATTCTTTCTTCTTCTCCTTTCTCCGAAATCATCATTTTAGGTGATTTCAATGTTCACCACCGCCAATGGCTTTCATCTAGTTCTCAAGATCCAGCTGGTGAACTTGCCTTCCAATTTTCTATCCAGAACAACCTTGAGCAGTTGGTGCAACTCCCTACCCGTATCCCTGACCGTCTTGGTGATGAACCCAACATTCTAGACCTTTTTCTAACTTCTAATCCTTCTCCTTACACTGTTAAACTCTTTCCTCCTCTGAGCTTCATCCGATCATCTTCTTATCTCCGTATCTTGTTCCTGTCTCTTCAAGTCTTCCGCAAGAACGGCCCCCGCCTTCGGCGAGGAGACGTTTCTGGCATTTCGGTGCCACTAACTGGTCCTGACTTGCGGTTGTACTTTTCTGATTTTCCATGGAATGATTACTGTTTCCATGGTAGGGGTCCCTCGGAGTGTGCAGAGCGCATAACTGAGGTGATTCTCTCTGGCATGGAGGCGTACATTCCATATTCTTTCAATTCTACTAAACCTAACAAACCTTGGTTTAACATCTGCTTGTTCCTCATGCTTATTCGCCGCAGGGATGCTGGCCTTCACGGAGAAAACCGTTCGTCTTCAAACTCCAAGAACTCATGCAACTTATATTTCATCCCGGAATCGTGCAAAATCTATTCTTCGTAGATACTAAAAACTCTTTTCTCCGTCGCAAAATGCAATAATCTTTCTGGCTCCTCTTCCTCTCGCCCTTTCTGGCATTTTGCAAAAAATGTCAACTCTAACTTTGCTTCTTCCTCTTTCCCTCTCTAGTATCTTCTGACGGTTCAACTGCCGTTTTGCCTTCCTCTAAAGCTGAACTCTTTGCTCAAACTTTTGCCTTAAATTCAACCTTAGACGATTCCGGAGCTGTTCCTACTCCTTCAAACCCCCTCTAACTCATTTATGCCTAAAATTGTAATTTCTTCTAAAGACGTCACTTCTGCTCTCTCTGAGCTTAACACTAAGAAGGCGTACGGTCCTGATGGTATTCCTCCTGTGGTTCTCAAAACTTGTGCTTCCGAGCTTGCACCCTGCCTTGGTAAACTATTTCGTCTATGTCTTTCTACTTCAACCTTCCCTTCTTGCTGGAAACGTGCGCTCATTCAGCCTGTGCCGAAGAAGGGGGACCCCTCTCAGCCCTCTAACTATCGTCCTATTTCTTTAACCTCCGTTCTTTCTAAAGTTTTCGAATCTATCCTTAACAGGAAGATTTGGAAACATCTTAATTCTTCTAATCTTATCTCAGATCGCCAGTATGGCTTTCGAAAGAAACGCTCTACTGGTGATCATTCTTTCCCTTCTCTCTGACTCTTGGTCCTCTGCTCTTCGGCATTTCGGTGAATCTTTAGCTGTGGCGCTGGACATATCGAAAGCTTTCGATAGAGTCTGGCACAAAGCTTTGATTTCCAAACTTCCCTCTTTCGGAATCTATCCTTCTCTCTGTGACCTTCTCTCTGATTTCCTTTCCGGTCGTTCTATAGCAGCTGTTGTAGACGGCCACCGTTCATCCTATAAATCTATTAATAGTGGTGTTCCTCAAGGATCTGTCCTATCCCCAACACTTTTTCTGCTTTTCATTAATGACCTTCTCTCTATTACTTCATCTCCTATCCACTCTTATGCTGATGACTCCACCCTTCATTACTCTTTTCATTTT
>SEYY01009083.1:32500-40000 GCA_009176605.1 Armadillidium nasatum
CTAACCAACATAGGGTACTATCTATGGGAACATTAGTAAATAGAGACCACAATTTTATTGTTCAAATCCCTTCATTTTTTCAAGAAAATCATCAGAATTTTTTTATGTGCTAGTTTGAAATAGTACCTACTAAAACTTTTAGTTCATTCCCCAACCATGAAGATAAATTATACATTACGCTATTTATATTTGAAATAATAGGTATAATTAGTATGTCTTGTTTATGAATCTTAGGTAAACCATAAATGTGACAATCTCAGCAAATATGCAATAAATTTCTTAATTAGGTCCTTGTTTTCAATTAAGATATTTTTTAATAAAACATTAAATAGATGTTGGGAATTCTTAAGTGGGTTGCTATTTAACTGGTCATATATCAAAACATCAGACAACAGACTATTGGACTTATTTATATAATCAAGTTTATCAAGTATCACAATTTTGTTACCCTCATACTTAGCAAAATTGACTGGAATAAGGAGTATAAAGATCAAAACAGTTTTGTAATATGAAAACATTTCAAGCAAATTTTCACTAATATTCAGTCAGTATGTTTTAAAAATATATGCATTAGGATATCAAAGAGGAAGCCTAATTGGCAGAATAAAGAGAGAAGAATGAAAATGAATGAAAAGCGTAGAAGTTTTAAAATATTCATGGGTAGTAAGTAATAAGGGGAAAGATTTAAAAAATTACAAGAAAATTAGAAATGAACTTAACCAGTCAATTAGAAAGGCAAAGAGAATGGCAGAAATCAAATTCATCAATGAATAGTAATAAAGACCTTAAGAAGTTATTAAGCTGATTTTATAAATTTAAAAGTAAGAATAGGGCAACTTGATGGAAATTAATATGTATATGGGATTATCAAATATTTTCAATGCTGATTTTGCATCAGTGTTTACTAAAGATGGAATACATAATTTAAAGACTAATATCCTAGTATGCTTGTAAGAAATAAGTTTGCAAAATTTGCAGTTGAGGTAAAGGAAATAAAATCTTTAATTAACCATATTGACCCAAGTAAAGTTGCAGGTCCTGATGGTATACATGGTAGAATTCTAAAGTAGGGTAATATCAGTATTGCAAAGGCATTATATTTGATTTTTAAATAATCTAGTAACATTTGATGAGGTACCAGAGGACTGGAAAACTGCATATGTTTTGCCTATTTATAAGAAAGGTTGTAACAAAGATTTGGGATTTTAAAGGATTGTTAGCTTATTATCTCTGGTTTTAAAATCTTGGAGGACTTCCTGAAAAGTTATTTAGAAAAGAATTTGGATAATAAAATATTGTATGATTCCCAGTATAGTTTTAAAAAGAGTAGATTGTGTCAGAGAAACCATTTAGAACTTAAAGAACATACTGTGTGATTCCCAGTATGGTTTTAGAAAAGGTAGATCGTGTCATACAATCCTTTTAGAATTTATGAAATATATTACTGACTGGATTGACTTAGGGAGATCCAGTTGATGTTTCATTATTAGGAATTCAACAAAGTTTTTGATTATCACAATATGATATAGGTGGAGTGGTGCATGGTTAGATAATAGAGTGGTTGAAGAATTTTATATATACTAGAATTTCCATTATTTGTGTAGGCAGTTTGTACTATTGATTGACAATTAGCCATCATAGTCTTACAGAGTTCTGTGTTGGGCCTCTTCTGTTCTTCTACTTCTACTATATATATATATATATATATATATATATATATATATATATATATATATATATATATATATATATATATATATATATATATATATATATATATATATATATATATATATATATATATATATATATATATATATATATATATATATATATATATATATATATATATATATATATATATATATATATATATATATATATATATATATATAGGACCAGTAAATTAAATGTAAGGTTTCTAAATTTGCAGATACCAAAGTGGCTATCTCTGTAAAGAGAAATATGGAGGCATTAAGGCTCAAAGTAATGTAGATAAACTTCTTGGATGGGCAGATAAGTTGCAAATGAATTTTAATAATAAAAAAGTTCTTCATGTAGGTTACTCAAATGAACATTTAAGTATGACATAAATGGAAATTGGCTTGGGTCTGTGAACCAAGGAAAAAATTTTGGTGTGAATATTGGCTATAATCTGAAAGTTGTAATAAAAGTTTGGAAGTGAAGAATATATCTAATAAGATTTAAGGGTATAATAAATTGTAGTGTTTTTTTTACAAGAGCAAGGAAATTGTATGAATACTGTATGATAATTATGTTAGGTTAGTATTGAAGTATTGTGTGCAAGTTTGAGCCCCCTCATTTAAAAAAAAAAAAAAAAAAAAAAAAAAAAAAACATTGATACACTGGAAAGAACGCAACATAAAAAAACAAAGATGATTTCTGACTTCAAGAGTAAGAGTTGTAAGGAGAGGGAGTTAGAAATGTTCTCGTTCAAAAAGCAACTTTATGGAGGGAATAATACTAATACTAAGATAAATAAATTCTTTATATCGATCATGGACGAGAGGCGGCCATGGATTATGATAAAGTTAAAAAGTAGTTTTGCTTTCTTGATGTGAGAAAAAATTCATTCATCAATAAAGTATTTAATTTTTGAAATGAATTGCTGCAGAAAGGTGAGTGTAATTCACTTAACACATTCAAGAAAGAACTACATAGGTTTATGGATGATCTGGACATACATATATCATGTGTAAGCCTATTGGTGGGATTGCAGTTATTAAAGTTACCTTCATTCACTTAATATGACTATAATCTATTCAAATTACTAAAAAGTATTCTTATCATGTACTATAGCTGTAGCTCCATTTATGGTTGGAGTATATAGATTTTTATAAAGTTATGTGAGAGTGTTGACAAGCCTTTGGGTGAAGTTACTCGCCATTGCATGTTTAGTCCATAAATTATGTACTCTAAGATATATTTTGCATGTTGCTTGCATATTTGGATAGACAAATTATTGAATTTAATTTGACTGAAACTGTCTTGAATATCCCTTGTGTTTTTTTACCTTCTGTATTTCTTATGTTTGTGTTCTGATAACTGCTCTATTTACTATCCTTTTCTTCTTTTCATTAATAGTTACCCTTTTAAGCATGTTTCCCAATGCTGATGACTCTGCACTTATTTTTTCTACTTTCAGATCTTCTGTCTCTTTTGCATCTAGAATTTCCTTTCAACTTTAGCTTTCTGATTCTATTTTGCTGATCTGGATAGGGATAGTGGAGGCGATTCAATCTTGACCCTTTTAAAACAATATAAACTTCCCTCTTGAAAATGCCTTTCAACATTCCCATGTCTTTGATGGATCTAAAGTCTCACCTGTAAAAAATATGAATATTCTTGGGTACAACATAAACATAAAATTTGGAAACTAAATATTACAATAATTGCTTGGGTAACCTTAAAGAAAACTAGAAATCTGCTCAGGTTGAAATATTTTTTTCTCCCCTTCTTATTCGCAGTTAACTGTACAAGGGTATTTTTTGTCCATATTTAAAATACTGTTCTCACATCCCAGAGAAGGTGAGAAGTTATAGACCCACCCATAACTTTTTTAAAAAAGAAAGATAATATTGACATATGAACCAATTATTTTTTAAAATCAAACCAATATGAATTTAAAACACAACTTTATTATTACCAAAACGATCTTTAGAAATAGCAAGTAGTAATATCAGAACAGGTTTTATGTCTAAATTTAATAATTATAAATTAATAATGTATAAGTTAATAATTATGGTAGGTTTGTCAAATTGAGTCACTAGAAGCAAGTAGATGGCAGAGATTTTGAAAGGGTACATTTCAGTGTGTCTGGGAATAATTTTTGACATTCAGCAAATACTTGCAAAATATTCAACTTCTGCTTTTCATCTTTTGTTATGCTCGCATTGTAACCTTGCATTAATTTGACACCTCTTTTGGCTGTCATTTGCAACCCTAAATTGTTTAATATTTACCTGTCCTTTCAAGAAATCCATGTCTTTATTTCAAACACCCAAAAAAGAAATGTAAGAAATGAGTTGAAATGTTGGAACCTTTTGAAGAAGTTGGATGTTAGTGATGTAAAAAAGTAATCAACTTTTTTGTCCAAAAAGGAATGAACTTCTTTCAAAGCGATTTTGTGTTTTAACTATCCTATTGTTGTATGTTTTCTTCCTCAAGCTCAGTGAGCTTGCTTAGCTCATCATCATCACTGTTTTGCTCAAAAGACAGTAGTTTTGCAGCCATGTTTATTTTGATTTGCTTGTCTAGTTTTATCAAAAAGAGCAAAAGCAGCTTCCACTGAGTTCAAGTACCACAAATGATTTATAAGTTTAGACAATGACACTTTGAAATATCTCCATCAATTTTTTCATAATTAATTAAGGTTTTAAACAACTGTAAATCTTAGTTGGGGGGGCCAATGTAGCTTTAGGAGAATTAATTCAAACTTTGACAAACAATAATTATGAATAAACAAATACTTCTGATGAAATGTTTCTCAGAGTCACTTAAGAAAATTGATCCCTGAAAATAAAAATTTTTATGGAGTAAAGGGCTTTTGCCATCTACCCGGTGTGATGCATGACACCTGTCATTCTGAAGCAAATGCTTTCCGGAGCAACATGACCTAAAAATATCAAACACAATTGTAAAAATTCTTTATAATCTTCTCTGGGCTGATGTTATAGTTTTTGTAATTGTGCTGAGAGAAAACTAGAAATCTGTCTGAGATCATTTGCATTTATTTAAATTTCACCTGTTCATCATCAAGACCAATATAAGTTCAATTATAGTTACATATTAATTATGTTAATTAAAGTACAAATATATAACGTTATTCTAAAAATGACTAACATATCCCAGAAATTATTAAAGACTATTTTAAATGAAAAATTCATGGTTTACACCATCACATTATGTAATCGGCTGCTTTATTTTTATGGAAACTATAAGATAAATGATTAAAATTAAATGTTAATTCTCATTTATTTCCCCATTATAAATAATAGTATATGGTTTATATATGAGAATATATTCATAAACTATTAAAATTTCAGGAAATGATATGACCATTTTGAGTTTGTTTATAAATTTGCATTTGAGAAATAAGGAAAAATTTCTGACATGCACACTTGCGATCAATCTAATAAGGTCAGCTATTTTGATGAAATATTTCTTTGAATTTGTCATTAAATTGTACAGTTACTATAATATCTGTGGCCTTATTGTACGAACGTTACAATATATATATATATATATATATATATATATATATATATATATATATATATATATATATATATATATATATATATATATATATATATATATATATATATATATATATATATATATATATACTAGTTAATAGGCAATGTCAGAAAAGGAAAATAGAAAAAAAATGAATTTCATCCTTAGATTTTAAGGTTTCTTTAAAAGAATATTTCTGGAATTTATTAATTAATAATATTAGAAACAATAAGGAAATAAAATTAATTTAATAAATAAAAATAATTTACAATTTATTATCAATAATATTATTATGGGGTAACCTTTTTAAAAAATTAAAATAAATTTAAAGACGAATAATAAGTCTTAGAATATTTATCTACCTCTTTTAATAATTTGTGAATGACAAATATGTTATGCAACCATGAGAAAATTATGAACAATAGAATGCTTTATTGTTAAAATATTACTTGGCCTTACATTAACAAAGTGACTAAATCCTTTCTGGCGCAACTAGAAAGAAGAGAGAAATGGGAAAAAAAAATGGAAACTACTATTATTTCTTAAACATGATACAAAATGTTATATCTTACAATATATATATATATATATATATATATATATATATATATATATATATATATATATATATATATATATATATATATATATATATATATATATATATATATATATATATATATATATATTTTTTTTTTATTTTTTTTTTTCACCATACCCCAGGTAGGACTTTCGTCCTGTCAGTAGGATCTTCCGAGGAAGATCCTTGGGTTTCTTGGGCCCACGGCGGATACCGCTGGCTGGGCCAGGCCTATCGCAGATATATATATATATATATATATATATATATATATATATATATATATATATATATATATATATATATATATATATATATATATATATATATATATATATATATATATATATACTTTCTCCAAGCACATTCAAAATTCCACATCAGCCGCAAACAGAAAACTCAACATCCTCAAAACAGTGGCCAACACAGACATAAACAACAACATACAAACCTCAATTGCAATCTACAAACAATTTATACGCCCCACCATTAACTACGCCTCCCCTGTCTGGCACCCTCTGCTCTCCGACCAAAACTTAACGACACTCCAAATAACGCAAAATAAAGCCCTTCGCACTATCACCGGCTGCATACGCACAACCCCTCAACAACACCTACATAACGAAACCAAGATACTACCTATAAGGAATCACCTCGAAATGATAGGCACCCAATTTTACGCAAAAACACGTCTACCCACACACCCATGTCACAATACTCTCCTCCAACCTACCCCACAGAGACTAACACAGCCTCCATCGTCCACCGGCGCCTTTTACAAACAGATCCTAAATCACATCCCCCCTCCTCCCCCAAATACCACAACAACCAAACATATACACACTCAACTAACACATTCATACATGATCAACAGACCTCCAAACAACACACTAAACGAACCCCCCCCCCGAAATAAACCCCGACTTCAACAACCTCCCAAGACACTTACAAACCTCACTTGCAAGATTGAGATGCGGGCACCACCCAAACCTACAACATTACAAACACAAATTCAAAATAAACCAGGCAGCATCTCCCACCTGTACTAGATGCGGAATGGCCCCGGAGACCGTGAAACACTTTCTATTACGCTGTCCTTCCAACTCTCGCCCCAAAATCCTTCTGGGGCATCACTTCTTTGAAGGATCTCTGGACGAGACCGACTGCGGTAGGAAGCTTCATTAGCGAAGTGTGGCCGCCTCAACATGGGGTGGTCAGGGGGTGAGAAGGTAAAAAAAAGAAGGTATATATATATATATATATATATATATATATATATATATATATATATATATATATATATATATATATATATATATATATATATATATATATATATATATATATATATATATATATATATTATATCAGGGATGTGACACCCAGGTAGGGAAGGTAAGCACTGCCTACCCTGAACTAAATAGATAAGCAGCAAAATGTTCCTTCTGGGATATAATATGCACCTAATCGGACAAAATTATAAAGGTTAAGCTGATTATTAGGCATAAAATACAAAAAAATGTAATTTATTTTTTTTTTATTTTTATTTTTTTTAACATTAGGTAGGCATAATTTCCTCTTCTTTTCAATCTCAGTATGTAAGGTACGTATTGTATTATTTTTATGCCCACATGCTGCATATACCCCTTCAACACTGTTTC
>SEYY01009084.1:2500-15377 GCA_009176605.1 Armadillidium nasatum
ATATATATATATATATATATATATATATATATATATATATATATATATATATATATATATATATATATATATATATATATATATATATATATACGCTTCTTTTTGTGGGTTAATTATAGACGAAAGTCTTTCACAAATTTTTATTTCAACTCTCTTCTAGAAACCTAAAAATTTTAAACAATCATTAGCAAAATATAGAAATGAGTTATATGACAAAATTGAAAATATTTTAAACAATCATTAGCATATTATAGAAATGAAATGGAGTCATTAATTATATGTAAAATAAATTGCAAAATAAAATTTGTTAACACCAGTAATATTAAATTCATTAATGAAAGAAATGAAATTTTCACCCTAGCCAGAAATAAAATGGATGTAAAATTATTTTAAATATTCCTACTTAATAATAATACCCAAGATTGAAATACTATAATTTAAAACAGCCATGATAGATAAAAATTAAAAGAGCTACCCAATTCATCAT
This sequence comes from Armadillidium nasatum, assembly GCA_009176605.1. Classification (NCBI taxonomy): domain Eukaryota; kingdom Metazoa; phylum Arthropoda; class Malacostraca; order Isopoda; family Armadillidiidae; genus Armadillidium; species Armadillidium nasatum. Next base: position 2,988 of record SEYY01009084.1, read on the forward strand.
TAACAATATCAATTAAATAAATATAAATGCAGTACTGTGCTAAATATGGAATGGGGTTGAACTTATAACAAACCAAATGTTTCCTTTAACCAAATTAAATTGAGTGGGAACTTAATGATAAATTAAAAGCATAGTAAAAAATTAAAATCCTTGTAATGTATATGAAAAAAAGGGGATTAACAATCAATTATGTGACATCAAAATAAAATTAACCTAGTAATTTTAAAATTTACACTATCGTTATTTTGAATAAATATAAAAACAGCATCATGATTAAAATAAAATGGAGAAAAGTAAATAATAAAATATACTCAAAATCAAGAGTGAAAAATAAATTAAATGCTAAAATATTAATTAAAATAATAAAATCTTGATGGAAATATTCTTAAAGTGATCTAAAATACCCAAGATAGAATAAATGCTATAGAACACAATTAATTATAAAGTTGAAATGATTAAATTAATACTTGGAACCGTAATATAAATGAAATATAAAATATTAATTAAAAATGATAGAATTATAAGTAAGATGTTTTCTACTAGAATAATACACTTTAAAATAATAATAAAGCAAAATGCTAATGCAATGAAGAAAATAGAATTGTAAAATTTCTTTTCCAGAATTAAATGTGTAACATTAGTAACTATACGAAAAAATTAAAACCAGTGATAATATAGATAATAAATTGCTACTAAAATAATAAAAATTGTTTTTCCTTTGCTTTCAAACAGATTAAAATAATAATAATAATAATAATAATAATAATAATAATAATAATAATAATAATAATAATAATATCGATGAGCCTTCACGATGAAAAGATTATGGAGAGAGAGAGAGAGAGAGAGAGACCTACTTTAAATAAACTGATAAAACAGCGGGGAGAAAGAGAGAGAGAGAGGGGGAGAGAGAGAGAAATAGACATAACATCCTAATAAGAATTGTAATAATTATAATGATGGAAAAAGTTTTTCTTTGCTTTCACAACCTAGATTATAATAAATAATAATAATTAAAATGGTGAAACTTTTGCCTTTGTTTTCAAAACCGAGATTAAAATAAATAATAATATCAGACTCCTAAAAATAGAAATAAAATTAATAAAATGATTTCAAAATTGAACTAAAGCAAATCATATATTTGAGCGAAAATGGTGAGACCAACTAGATACGGTAATATTTAAAATAGTTTTTATCTCCCGAAAGAGACGATAAAATACCAACGAATAAATTTCTAAAATTAGAGATTAAATCCTGTTTAAAGAGTTTTTTTTCCTAAAGTAACACTAATAATAATTATAATAAAATTTGTTTTAAACTCTACCAGTAATTTGCTCATAGCTACAGTAGGGAAAAATTTTAACTAAGATATGAATGAGAACTTAATAAAATACCGATAATAAAATTTTACCTTACCCGTTATTTTTTTTTTTTTTTCATGCTTTAAATAAAAATTATGAAATAGTATGGTAGATTTTCATTAAATTTTAGGTATATGAGAATAGAATCAAAATAAAATAAACCCAAATGAAAATTTATAAATAGAGATACTAATAAATATAATTAAATTAAATACTATTAAAAATTTAAGTTCTAAGATCTGAACACGTGTACATTCTTACTCTATAGTAAATCGATAAAAAGATATAAGATATACCAACTTTAAAAAATAAAAAAAAAACATCAGTAGATGATAATGATAATAATAATAAAAATAATAATGACGGAGACAATAATCCTAATAATATGAAATTAAAATTATAAAATAGACCACAATTTTCTTACCTCTCCTCAGCCGCTTTCGGAACGCAAGTGAGCTGAGAATGGGTCCGCGTGGTTATTTGGGAAACGGTGATAAAAGTATTTTTAAAAATGTAGAAGGTATTGAGATGGTGACGTCATGTTTAGAGAGATTTAAGAGTTTTATAGAAATACGTTCTCAAAATATTAAAAGAAATAAATTATAGGATATAATTTTGATATAAAATAAAGAAATTTATTTTAATGTATATTAAATGAAAATAAACATTTAATATATATATATATATATATATATATATATATATATATATATATATATATATATATATATATATATATATATATATATATATATATATATATATATATATATATATATATATGGAATAAAGGTTGTATTGATAATATTTAATTTTTTTAATTAAATGTAAATATTAATAAATCTATATGAATCGATATTGAGACCGATATATTGCTTAAAATAAGCAATATATCGATTAGTATCGATGTTTTTTCAAGCGATTTTTTTAGCATTTTTTTCGATTCGAAAACGAACCGGTAACAAGATACCAAGCTAGTACATTTGTTGTGAAATTATTGTACAAAAATTCTTATAAAATAAAATAGTAAGGAAAGCCTTTGTTTAAAACCAAACTATACCATATTTTATTGATATTATTAAATAGAAAACTGATATACAAGCAAGGTAAGAGGAATAAAACAATTTTAATAGACGTTATTTGGTGTAGGCCGGCACACAAAGCCTAAGCTAAAATAAAGACCATAAGGTAGAACAAAGCTAGCCAGCAGCTTAAGCATGACCTTAATTTTGCATATATATATATATATATATATATATATATATATATATATATATATATATATATATATATATATATATATATATATATATATATATATATCGTAGTGAGAGCTATTCCGGCTTTCTTCACTTGGTGCTCTCGACAGCAGAGAAGGTTGTGAGGGTACCTCACAACAGTGGGATCAGTATTCTTTTGTTCTCTCACTCCCACTTCAATTACCTTACACAGTCTGTTTTCTTTCTTATTAGATATTTAGCAAAGCCATTCCACAAATTTTTGTCCCATAGGCTCTAAGAAAATCAAAAACAACCAACCTTCAGTAAAGTTCTCAATTACAAAAAGTTTACAGTGGCCCTAGCTAGTTTCCGCATTGGTCACAGCAACCTTACGCACAGCTAAAGCATGTTTCGAGATCGCCCTCCCTCTTGTTAGTTTTGCTATCGCCACACACCGTAATCGGTTCACCACATCTTAACTGATTTCGCGCAGATGCGCTCCCTTCGTTTTCGCTACATTTCTGAACTTCGACTTATCTCACTCTTTGGTAAATAACACCACATCCTCGTCGACTTTTAGGTCTTCAACAGTGGATTCATATTTGCCTTTATTTTTGACCTTAAACTTTTCCATGCCATCAAAGTGAACTTTGAAAAACAGTTTTTCCCTTTACAGTTAGGATCCGCCCATAGCGTTGGGTTTTCCAATCTATTGTGGCCGCTACACTTGTGTGCTGTAGATCGTTCTGTACATTCACCCAATATATATATATATATATATATATATATATATATATATATATATATATATATATATATATATATATATATATATATATATATATATATATATATATATATATATATATATATATATATATATATATATATATATATATATATATATATATATATATATATATATATATATATATATATATATATATATATATATATATATATATATATATATATATATATATATATATATATATATATATATATATATATATATATATACGGAAGTATTTAGAGGGAGAACAGAAGAGGATTTGCCATTCGGTTAACTTATGATCGTCCTTTAGACTGATTCTTTAAGTAACTAATGGATCCACCTGATCGTCCTTAAGACTGATTCTATACGGTTGCTATTCCAATTAACAACTTTGTGTTCCAGATCCCTAATATCCTTCCTTCTCCTCCGTAGGGTTCTTTCTATATTAACATCTGTTGTCTAGGGTTAATAAATTAATCTTTTAACAAATGGTTCAGGAGTTGTATTTACATCGGAGCTTAAAATTGGTCTTCTAATTAAGAAATTTATTACGAATATCTCATTCCAAGTCTACGATATGACTAATAGTAAAAAATTCAATAACTTTAACATTACAACTAATTAACATATAAATTATAAAAAAATATAAATAATTTCTAAATATAAAAGAAAACATTTATATTTTGAATTCCTTTTTGCATTCAACATATAAATAAAATTCATAATAAAATTATAATAAAAGCATATTTTCTATGCTTCGCAATTAGAATAACAAAAAACATCCTTTTCCTTGCTTCACGATTATCAGAAATTATTGATAACGTTACTATGTATATATATATATATATATTATATATATATATATATATATATATATATATATATATATATATATATATATATATATATATATATATATATATATATATATATATATATATATATATATACTGTAAAACTGTGACCGTAAAATTTACGGTAATCTGCCGGCATTTGGCGGCTGCCAACTAAATACCGTAAAAAATACGGCCACCGTTTTCTGATCAAAATACGGTCACCGTTTTCAGTATGGTAAAAGTACCGTAAAAAATACGGCCACCGTTTTTCAAAATACGGTCACCGTTTTCATACAAATACGGTGACCGTTTTCAAAACGGCAAAATTTTTTACTGTACTTTTAATTTTAACTGTAACCGTTTTTCATGCAAAAACGGTTACTGTTTTTTTTACGGTAAAAAGTTGGCAGCCGCCAAATGCCGGCAGATTACCGTAAATTTTACGGTCACAGTTTTCAGCACGAAACTTTACAATTCATTAAAAATGTAAAAAATATAATATATATTATTATAATTATAATATATATATATATATATATATATATATATATATATATATATATATATATATATATATATATATATATATATATATATATTATATATATATATATATATATATATATATATATAAGTAAGTTTCACAGATAATTAGTAAGTTACACAGATAATTTTAACAATTTTGCCCCCCTGCGCAGATAATCACAGATAATTAGGAAGTTACACAGATAATTTTAACAATTTTGCCCCTCTGCGCTCCACTCAAAATTTGCCAAATTGTTTATAAAGCTGAGGACTTTTAAAGATGTGCCGTCATGTTTCTTGTTTTTTTTTTCTCTCTACCTTTGATCCACTTCCAGGATTTATACCAACAATACATCTGAAAAAAATAAAAGGTTATTAGATTTTCTCAATTTATTGTTGGTTGAAAGATAGTAAATATATAAAAATCTGAATAGTGAGTTATTAAATAATAAAGTACAGTATGACTTTCCTATCCCTGAATTAGATAAATTTATATTTAAAATACAAAAATGTCCAAAGAAAAATAAATTAATTAGTTTTACAAATTTTTCATCTGTATGCAACCTATTTTTCTGATATGTCTGATTTTAAATGTCTTCTTGAAGATTCTCGTGGAGTTGTGAAACATTCTTGAGTAGAGAAAAAGCTAATCGAACGCTTTAAATAAAACACAAAAGTGTTGATTGTTCAATATCTTTAAACAAGAAAATTATGTAGATTGGCAAAATGAAAAAGAAATTTTTTTTTTTTTTTGTGCAGAAAATGAAATCTTTTGAATTTCAACACTATTGGGTGGGTATTAATGAGTAATGAGATTACATTAGAGATTGGAAAGAAAATAATAAAACACGATATTATAGATAGGAAGCAAAATAATAAAACACGATATTATAGGATAGAAGCAGACTAAGTATTGAAATGAATGAAAGAAAACATGACAAGAACTGCTTTTGTCCGATGATACTCCACAAACACATGCGAGCATAAGAAATAAAGAGACAGTAAGAAGCCACAAGGGCCTTTCGAGATTGTCCCAGTCAAATCATGTAAATAATTTGTCTAACCAAATTTTGCAACTAACTGTCTATGCAATAATCAATGTCTAACTAAAAATGCAATGGCAAGCAAATGTACCCAGAGGTTTGTCAACACTATCGTATAACTTTATTAAAAGGTAATGTATACTCAGACCACAAATGCCAAAAATATAGTTACGATACATGCTAATTATACTTTTAAATCATTTAATTTGACTATAGTAATTTTTTTGGTTTACAATGTACAATATACCCATGTTACAGAAATAACACCTAGGTCGCGCATGTCCTGTAAGATAGCAATTGGTCAGCCCGATTTACCTATGCGGAAGAGAGAAAAGATCACCTCAATGAGAAAAATGAATAAAGGTTTATCATTCAGTAACCATAACCATGTTTGCTTAGCATTTCAGTTCTACTTGTTATCGTTAAAGAAAAATGGAAATCAAAATAAGGATAAGGCAAGGTAGTTCTCAATTTGTCTTAACAGCTATATAAGCCTTTTGTCATGGATGAGCAAAATAGGAGGAAACACTACACAAATTTATAATGGTAAAACTATGTGTGACCTTCATTCCTAGTCCTGAAATATACTCACCAAGGTTTGAGAAGTCCAGAAGACAGTAAGCCTGTCTTTAAAATCGGGAATATAGTATAGCGAATGGACGAATGAGATATTATTAAATAGGTTTAAAAGAATGGCATATATTACAGAAGTAAATATAGGAGGCATATTAATTAAAGGATAGAATCAGAGACTGAAAATTCATGAGATATGATAACAACCGCATTTGAAAGATCGATATTTATCATCAATAATATATCATATATAACCAAAATTATAACTAGTAGAAAATGTAAAAATATAGCATACCTATAATATTTCACTGCTTATTTGCGCAGAGTAAAAATATTTACCAATAATATCTGCTATTTAACATATGCAAATTATCAACGAGGAAAGGGCGTAAAAGAAAATATTAAAAAATACAGAAATCAGACATCTCTCAACTCTGAACAAGAAAATATCATTCACACGGTAATTAGTGCATTACAGATGATGCATAATTTACTTAGGTATGAATAATTACGAAAATAGTTTATTAGGAATATAGGTTAGTAGAGCAATTTTAATTTTAAGGCTGAAAATATTAAAATTTGATAATTATTTCACCATACAGCGATACGAAATTTACTTGGCAATAACATTTTCGTACATTACCTTTGAATAAACTCCAAGACTGATTTACTTTCTTCTGGATATTCAATATTAAAAACATAAAATGCAGCAAAAAGAACTGCAAAACCAGACAAAAAATCTTCAATGAAGTCAATCTGGACTTGTTGATCGACAGCTAACATAAATCTATCACATAAATTAATAGAATTCCCTGAAATAGAGATGATAACGTTAATACAAAGATCCCATACAACAACGCAGAAATATTTAGAATGTACGATTCAATTCAAGGATACATTCATAATTTAATTTTCAACTGTTTCAGAGATAAATTTAGAAAATTAATGCAGAAGACAAAATTTGTATAGTTGATATTATTGGTTAAAAGATCAGAAAACGAATGATACGCAAGTACACACACACATGTAAAAGCTACGCAAAGTACCCTAGTCAGCCCGATCAAAGTGCCAGAAGACACGCTTATATATATATATATATATATATATATATATATATATATATATATATATATATATATATATATATATATATATATATATATATATATATATATATATATATATATATATATATATATATATATATATATACTACGGAAAAAATTATAAAAAAATATTACCACAAACAATAAGGCATGGCGTTTTCGGAAGCATATCTGAAGAAATTTCATTCCACTGAGTTGTTTCCTGAAAAAAAAAAAAGAAAAATATGAAAAAAAGCTACAAAGAAAAGGATTCTCAAAAACAATAACAGGTTTATAAAATAACCAAGAAATCAAATTTTTTGTTTTTATTAATTACATACACCTCTTTGAAAGTAATTTGAGTAAAAGGTATTTGCTCTTTTAAGTTATTGTAAAGTCTAGAATATAAAAAACTTTCAACATATGCATCAAATGTTTCTTCACTTGAGTGATAAAAGTATTAGTGAATCTTCTATGGCATTTAATATAAATTACATATAATAATCTAATAAGAAATTATAATTTTTTTCCAATAAGATCACAACCAAATGCTTATATTTTAAAAAGTAATTACTGAAATTATTCAATGGTAATAATGAACATGAAATGAAATACATGAAATTTCTGTCATGAAAGAAGTATTCAATTGACAAAAATTGCTCAATCAAATTTCTACTCTTCCATCGATAATACTGATATTAATATAAACTGTTTATTATCGTGGAATATTTAAATTTTGGGTTACAAATCTTTATCATAAAACTATAAATTATAACTTACATTCCATGCTTTCAGAATATGGTAATATAAAAATAATGCATTTTCATGTGTCCATAAATAATCGAACTATATTTAAAAAACAGTATCTTTGTGCAATATTGCGACTTGGAATCATAAGAAAACTTAATTTACATATTATAAAAAATAATTAACATAATAAAAGGAAGAAAATATTAGAACTACCATAATGATATTGTCCTAATACGAACCATATTTTATTAAAAAGAAATCAAAATTATAACAAATATTTTATTAAAGTTAAAAGTATGTCAACAAATTTTATTATATGTAATTGCGATACGATTCATACCAAAAATAAAATTAAAAATTTATTTTTAGAACTTACCTCAACAATTCTGAAAAGAACATCATCTTCTTTAAAATAAGCTTCCAAAAGATTAATAATGACTGAAGGTTTTTCATCTAATGTACAGTCATTATTTGCTTCAAGATTTTCAAATTTTTTCATTACCAACTTGATACGATCTAATGAACAATTTTTCATAAACTTGAATATTCTTTGTCCTTTAGTTGACAAACCTGACTCAAGTGACTGCATTAAATCAATATTGACTAAATTCTTGAAGTGAGATAAGAGACCCTCCTTTTCAAAAAGTTTAGGATATCGGCATTTAATCTCTGCCAAGGGTGTCCCACCATTAATAAGGCATCTTTGTGCGTGAAAATCAACGGCATCAGAATCATCACAATCTGGCTCTTCAGGTTGCCAGTTTACGCATCCATAGCTGTCTCTAATATTGTTGCGTTGAATATTAGTGGAGTCAGACAATGCAGATGAATATTTTCTTTTGGCAGGATGGATCTCTCTATTGATATTTTCGGATCTAAGGGTCAATTGGCGTTGAAGAGAATCCCACCCACTTCCAACAATCATTTGGTCAATTTTGTCCTGGAAGGACATTGGATATTGCTCAACAATTTTCATAGCAATTATTTCCATGTGTTTTTTTCGTGGATTTTTACATTTACCATGGATGTGACTTACAATAATGCGAACCATTTGTCTTCGTAATTGTGCTGATGGCCTCTCAGACTTATTTATGCTCTGCAACAGTGCCTTTGGCATTAAATCCCAAGGTATATTAAACTTGAATACCCAATTTGGGTCAGTATTAGAATAACTGTGTTGATCTTGATCATTTTCATTTTGCTTACTTGTGCATCCAGTTTCCATAGGTAAAGATTTATCCATTAACGATGAAACACTTTCAGAAGCTATGAAAAAGTGAAATAGAAAGACAAATCTTAATTCTGAATTAAAATTACTTAATTACTATCAAAATATTAAGAGTGAACAATTAGTTGTCAATCATACTATTGTGGCAAAAATTTCCATTGTAAACTCTACAACAAAGTTTCTATTTTTAACTAAAAATGTAAAATTTTTAAAATTTCCTCCAAAATTATTACAAAAATACAATTTGTTAGCATTGTTATAATAATCATTTATCAAATTAACTAAAAACTGCAGAATATAAAATTCCTACCTGCTACTTTCCATGCCTTAAGAAGCTTTCTAACATGAATTGGTTTCAAGATTTCACATAGGTCTTTTTCTTCCACGTATTTCAAATCACCCTCATCTTCAACACCACAATCAAGAAGTTTTGTGGCTACAGAATTCAACTTTTCACTACACAAGGAAGGAAGATCCTTTTGAATTTTTGCTTTAATAATTTCCATTTTTATAAAATATATTATAATCTGAAATTGTCAAAAAACATGATATATATATATATATATATATATATATATATATATATATATATATATATATATATATATATATATATATATATATATATATATATATATATATATATATATATATATATATATATATATATATATATATATATATATATATATATATATATATATATATATATATATATATATATATATATATATATATATATATATATATATATATATATATAATATAATGGTATGTTCTATATCACATCAAGTTGTACATAAATTTTTTGTAATGGCATTTCAATTATATATATATATATATATATATATATATATATATATATATATATATATATATATATATATATATATATATATATATATATATATATATATATATATATTGATAACAACCAACCCACAAGGGTTTATTTGTATTTTTGGGTTATAGCATTCCTAAAGAATTAAAACTATAGATATGCATCCATTACACATCTAATCAGAATCTAATGCTTTTATATTTTAAATACAGGAGAAATTTAACAGATAATCAAGTGACTAAAGCAGAAGAGTTGTTCTCTGAATATCATACAAATTTCCTGAGTGTACTCTGCCTATTCAAACTCAAAGGTCCAGAAACTTTTTCATGATTCATGTTTAATAGCAACATTCTAACTACTGTGACACCTGAACATTGGTGGAGATTCATTGGCATGACACAAGACAAGGTGAAAAAATGAGAAAAAGCTCTCCACTGAATTCTGCAAATTTATTGCAGACTTGCACTGATGTCCAGCAAGTTCTGGCTCTATTGAAAGAGTTTTGTCAACTTTTGGGTTGGTGTGGATCAAATTGAGAAATTCATTAGGAAATGAAAGGGCTGGAAAGCTGGTTTCAGTTTACAGATTTTTGAATTCTAATTCTGGACCAGTTGTGTCATCTAAATATTAATCTCTTCGGCTAAGCTAATGCCCCCTTGTTTTAGTTTTGCTATTTACAGTCATTGTTTTTAAACTTTAAATGCACATCTCTTTAAATAAATGGTTCTTAAAAACTAAGAGACTGTTAAATTGATTCCATGATAGTTTTGTAGCACAATCTTACTACAACTTATTGCAGAAGAGTTTATAGTATTCTTTTTAGAATGAGTACTACTACTGCCATAAATTTAATGTTTTTCCATCAAAATTCCTTTAAATTTAAAATATTTAAAAAAAACAAGCAAAAACACCATTAAGTGTTTTTTTGGGGGGGGTGAGTTTTTTAAATGCCAATCCTGATATATATATATATATATATATATATATATATATATATATATATATATATATATATATATATATATATATATATATATATATATATATATATATATATATATATATATATATATATATATATATATATATATATATATATATATATATATATATATATATTTGACAAAGTACAACCACTATAACTTAAATAAAATATCATAAGTACTTACATTTGTACTTTAGCTTGGTGTACTTGGGGAGAAAAAATAATATTGAAAACAAGCTAATTTCAAAATAAAAATCCTCAATAATATCAATTAACCAGAAATGATGACACAATGTGGATCTGATGCTTATCTTTAAAACTATATATATTCATAAAAATGCTAGAATTTGAATAAATCTTTCTTTATTATTATTATTATTTTTAAATTAATATCTTGTCTACATTTTTAAACTTTAATGTTTGCAAAAAGAAACAAAAACTCTAGCAATAGTAGATTTTGTTTTTCCATAATTACACTTGAGATTACAATATCACAAAAGGTTTAATTATTTCCAAATTCAATATTTAAATCAATTAAGATTCTTAATATAATATTTATATATATAAATGAAAATATATATATATATATATATATATATATATATATATATATATATATATATATATATATATATATATATATATATATATATATATATATATATATATATATATATATATATATATATATAATTGCCCCTTTTGAGCTTAATTTTAATCAAGAAAAGTATGGCAAAAAATGAATGAAGTATACTCCTAAATTAAAGATCTTTATTACTTTCAAATCTATAAAATAACTCAACATTTCAACTACTAGCTGTAGTCATTATCTAGAGTTGCTGAAATCAAGACAGAAAATGTGTACCAACTGTAATTTATGTAACAGATAAAAATAGAAATTTGAAAATATCCAATAAACAATAAAACATAATACAAATAAATTTTCTAATTTCTATTTTTGTCTATTGCATAAATTACAGTTGGTACACATTTTCTGTCTTGATTTCAGCAACTCTTGATAATGACTACAGCTAGTAGTTGAAATGTTTAGTTAATTTATAGATTTGAAAGTAATAAAGATCTTTAATTCATGAGTATACTTCATTCATTTTTTGATTATATATATATATATATATATATATATATATATATATATATATATATATAT
>SEYY01009085.1:0-24341 GCA_009176605.1 Armadillidium nasatum
GAAATAAAAGAAACGATAACAGAAAGAAAAGAAAATGAGAAAGAACAAGTACAAGTATCTGTAACTGAGAAAAAATCAGAAAAAACTTGACTTTTGTAAAAAGGAAGGACATTTAGAAACCAAATGTTATAACAAAAACAACAGTTGTTTCTGTTGTGGAAAAACAGGTCATAGAATTAAAGATTGCTGAAAACGAATCGCACAGGAAAGAAATAAAAAACAGAATAATAAGCCAGAACAAACAAGGAGAGGACAAGAACAACACACTAATAATTCAGATAGAAGAGAGCAACCTGAACAAAGAGAACTAACAACAAGAACCCAGAGACTGCAGTGTCCTTACTGCGGAGAAAATCATCTGATGAAAGATTGTGAGGAATTCAAAAATGCATTAAGAAGACCGGCGGAAAACTAAACCGTCCCTTAACCGAGCAGGGTGGAATTAAGTGAGTAGGAGAAAGCCTTGCAACGAAGGATATAGACAGAAGGTTATATTTAGACGTTAATGTAAAAGGAGCAAAAATACGTGCATTGGTCGATACAGGAGCACAACTGAATGTTATCAACTATGAAATTGCTTAACTATTAAAAGAGGAAATACAAGATACGAATATTCAAATAGTGGGAGTGCATGGAGATGTAGAACGGACCGAAGGGGAAATGAAATTATCATTCCGGTTAGGAAACTATCAAATTAAAAAAGAACCATTCATAATTAGTAGCAAAATAACCCATGAAATGATCCTTGGCATTGAATTTTTGAAAAAGCACTTTTAGAAATGGATTTTGAAAATAATAGGTTGGTGTGTTGACAAGATAATAATAATGAAATAATAGTATGTAATTTTAGGTTTAATTCTGTTCCAATTAGTAATGTTAGATTAAATTTAAAAAAGAATGTACACATCAAACCAGGACATTATACATAGAGTTACTATGGCCTAAACATATTGAAAATCCATATTTATATAGCACAGAAATCCAAGGATTAGAAAAATTTTGAAATAGTTGATTGTTCATCTCCAATACTGTAAACAATGGAAAAACAGCTTATGTAAACATCATGAATTTAGGAGATGAAACATATAAAATTAATAAAAGACTTGGAAATAACCACTATAGAATTGATACAAGATGGGAAAACATTAAGAGAGCTAGACGAAATACAAGAAAAAGAAAAAGACAAGGAAAAGTGTCAATCAAGTTGGGAAGAAAGATTTACATTAGACCAAACTGATCTTTCAAAAGAACAAAAAGAACTTGTACGCAAAACTTTAGAAAATTTTAAGGATATAATCATCAAAGATGATAATGACGTGGGCTATACCACTAAGATGGAGCATAAAATTAAATTACACAATTATGAGCCCATCCGTCAAAAAGTAAGACGTTTTAATCCAAAGGTGCAAGAGCTTATGGATGAAGAATTAAAAATCTTGGAAGAGCAAGGCATAATAAAACCATCTAAAAGCCCTTGGAGCAGTCCTATAGTACCAATAGTGAAGAAAAATGGCAAAATACGTGTTTGTATTGACTATAGGCTCTCAATCAAAGAACAATAAAGGACAGTTTTCCATTACCAGCTGTAAATGATTGCATTTACAATCTGAAAGGCAGTACATATTTTAGCCTTCTAGACATGACAAAAGGATACTACAACTTGCCTATGGAAGAACAATCCCGAGAATTTACTGCATTTACTACTACTTTTAAACATCTGGAATTCATTCATTTGCCGTTCGGGTTGTGTAATTCTCCGGCAACTTTCCAACGTCTGGTTAATCTCATGATTCAAGACTTTTCAAAAAATCAAGTCATGGCTTATTTAGACGACATTTTGATTCTTGGTAGGAATTTTGACGAGCACCTAAGCAATCTGAGTCAGGTTTTGGAGAAACTACGTGAATTTAATCTGAAAATAAAATTCGAAAAATGTAATATATTTAGAAAAGTAAAATTTTTCGGACAGGAAGTCAGTGAAGAAGGATTACTACCACTTTCGGAAAATATAGAAGCTATACAGAAGGCCCCAGTTCCTAAAACAATAAAATAGGTACAAAGTTTTTTGGGGAGTGTAAATTATTATAGAAGGCATATTCCAAATGTGGCTAAATTAATGAAACCACTGTCACAATTGACAACTGGAAAGAGTATAAAGTGGACTATGGATTGTCAAGAAAGTTTTGAGAAATTAAAACAAGCATTAATAAAACCCCCAATTTTGACCTTCCCTGATTACGAAAGTATAAAACCTTTAGAATTGTATGTTGATGCATCAGGATCAGGGGCAGGAGCTTGTTTAAAACAAGAACAAGAAGGAGAGATGAAGATTATCACATATGCCTCAAAGTGTTTTGGAACAGCCCAACGAAATTATAGTACTTTAGAAAAGGAATTGGCTGCACTACGATGGGGGGTGAAAGTGTTTCGCACATTTTTAATGTGTCGAAAGGTTTATCATCTGGTCAGATCACCAACCTCTAACATATCTACATAATATGGCTGGGGTCAATGCAAGAATAGCAAGAACACTTACAGATTTAGCCGAATATAATTTCAAGATTAAATACTTTCCTGGGAAGTTTAATCATATTAGTGATTTTCTATCACATTGTGTTCCCGAAAATGTCGAAGAGATAGAGATCGAAGAAGATATTGTCCCAGTAGGATTTGAAGAAAAAGAAATGAGGTAGTGGAAATTCCTAATTTGTAGCAATAGCACTCTTTTTGTTCAATGATGAAAAAGCATATAAAATTGTTCGGCAACGAGCCGTAAATGAAGTAAGAAATAATCTAAAGACTTATGGATTAAGTGACACTAAACAAATGAGGCAGAATCTGACTAGAATGAGTATATCCGGTACTTTAGTTAGTTCTGAAATAGTGGAAGCTTGTGCAAGAATTTACCATATACATATTAAAATTTATCATACAAAGGATCAAAGTATTTCATACAATGCATCTGAGGAATGAATTTGTTATCTATTGAGTATACATGGTATTCATTTCAATCTACTTAAAGAAATTAAACCAGAATTAAGAAAATCAGAATCCCAAGTTGAAATAAATTTAATTGATATGAGTTTTGAGGAAGAATATCAAGAAAGAAATTGTATTGTATGATTTGAAAGATGAATAAAAAGAAATGGAAGAAAATACTGAAGAAGAGGTAGATGATTGCGATTCAGAAAGTTTAAGTTCACTAAGTACCACTCTTGGATCTAATATTGAACAAGAAAAAATTCAGGAATTACCTAGTAGAAAATCAACATTAAAGTACTATAGAAATGAAGAACAGTTGTCAGAAGAAATTAAGAAAAGACAAATAGAAGATAAAGGTTTACAAGAATTAAGACAGATTTTACAAGAAGCTAATACCGTTCAAGAACAAACTCAAAGACTCAAAGAGAAAAGGTATTTAAAAGGGTATATAAGATATTTGAAAAATGTGCATGAAAGAAATGGAATTTTGTATTACGAGGAAACTGGAAAAGATGTTCCACTTATAGGGTATAATGATTTAAAAGATTTAATCATCGACTATCATAAGACTAATTATCATCCAGGAAGAGATAAAATGATAAAGAAAATACAAGAAATTACCTGGAGTCCAAATATTCGCAACATCTGCGAACAAGTCACCCGAGTATGCATCAAGTGTCAGCAGAGAAAATTATTACCAGCTAGACAGCAAAGACCACCAACTTGGAAAGTACAAGGCAGAAAACCTTTTGATGTGGTCACCATAGATCTTATGGAAATGCCAAAAACAAAAATAGGACAGAAATATATCTTTGTTGCTGTTGACATGTACTCAAAGTGGACATCTGCTGTGGCTATACCAGATAAAACTGCTAATACAGTACTCAAAGCATTTAAAAATATGATAGCAACTTTTTTAAAGAGACCCTTTAGAATTACAATCAGACAATGGGAAAGAATTCACTAATCATCTGTTTGAAGAGTTCCTAAAAACTAAAGGAATTAAGCATCGTTGTTCTGTAGCAAATATCCCACAAACCAACGGCCTCGTAGAAAGAGTGAACTAAACATTGTTAAATATGTTTAGAATGATAGATAGCTTAGAAGAATGGGATGAACATCTACCTGACGTTGTGGCTGTATACAACCACACATATCACAGAGAATTAGGGAAAGACACCAGCTGCAATATTTCTCAACAATGTTGAAAAGAATACCGTGAAAGACAACATCTGGGGAAAAACACCAAAGAATTTTGAACCTTACCAGCTGGGTGAATTTGTATTAAAGAAAAATATTCTCAAAGGACATAATGTAATGAATAAACTAGTTGAGAAATATCATGGGCCATATAAAATTGTTAAGACTTATGAGAATGGAGTGATGTATGACATCCAACACAAATACAGAAATATCCATTATTACTACGAATACATCACAAACATTTAAAAAAGTGGCATGAAACCCCAGAAGAACTAAAGGAAGTCAATCCTGAACGAAATTTAGAAGATACCAAAAGTGAAATATCAGAGAACGATTTTGAAGGATTTACTAAGGAAAATCAAAGCATGTTTAGAGTGAACTGGGAGAAAGTAACTAGATATAACATCCAATTAAACCATGACCGAGACACTAGTAGCGAAACATCCCGAGAATCAGAAGGATTTAACTCATTCAATACAAATGAACGATCAGCAGTGTCTCAATATCATGCCACTTATAATATGGAACCCTGGATACAAAGTGAGATACATCGGAGCAGACAAAGGAATCCGGTGAGGATGGCAATAGGAGACAGGTCAGGTAAAATAGATGAATTTAAAGAATTTCCAGAACATTATGACGGTATGGTAAATGGTTTGTCCTTGAATTTTTCAGGTTTTACATAAATTCATTTAAAGATGTAATTTATATTATAAAAGAGATAATGAATTGGTTAAATAAATTTAATATTTGATTTAAAAAGTAATTAACACAAGATTAATTAATGTTTAATAGAGTTAAAATAAGTTTTGGATTTTTAATTTGTTTAAGTTATTTCAAGAATTCCATTTCATTTGGGATAATATTTAATATATATTTTTATTTCTAGAAATGTTTTGGCAAAATAAAAGAATGGTCATTGTTGGAGACAGCAGAGTGAAAGAATTGGATAAAGATAAGAGAAAACCAAAGGATTTACAAAAATGTTGTAGACCAGGAATGACTATGGTAGAAGCCATTGAAGAACTCGATAAGATTTTAGATGAAAATATATTCTACGAACGAGAGCCAATTGATGCCGCAGTATTGGTTGCACTTCATTGTGACTTTTACCAACATTAAAATTTTGGAAACAAACAGGGTGCAAGATAATGGTACCAAATCGCAATGTTGACATACCTGAACTGATTGGGAAAATAAAAGAAAAAATTATCGAGTGGAAAGACACACATCCTTATTGCCAGATCCTCATTACTGTTCCTTATATCCCACATTTTGGCAGATTTAATACTAGTAGATTATGCCAGAAAATTGACAACCAGACAGGTTGAATTTGTGTACCCTCATTACTATAGTCAAGAGCTTTATACGACAAATGAGAACATTAATAGATCAATTTTTCTAATCATTGGGATCGTGAAATCACTCCTCGACCTTTGGCTTTATCTAGACTGTCAAATTCTTCATTTACTTATAATAGATATCAAACAGCATTCCAAGGGATCAACAAAAGATGGGTTGCACTTTTCAGAAAAAACCGTCCAACAGTTTTGGCGATTGATTTGGGTGCACCATGAATTTTTAAATAAAAATCCTGGAAAGTCCTTATCAAAAACGTCGAACATGAAAATCAAGGACCATGCTCAAGAAGCGAGAAACATCAAAGGATTTAAACCAAGAATAATAGTGATAGAAGAACAACGAAACAAAATATTAAGAAGAGATCAGGGATATAATACAAGGGGGCAAACGTTTTTCAAGAAAACGACAAAATTTTCAAAATAGACCACACGTAAGGAATTTAGACGTCATACAAGCTGGACCATTTGGGATTAAATATGAAAGAAATATAGGAGTTTGCAAAGAAGCTGACGAAGTTAAAGCGGAAAAAAGGATTACCAATCCAGACCTCCGATAAGCGAGACTCCTCTCATAATTAGATGCAAATTAACACTGCCCTCCCCTGAATTACTAAATGGATTACCCTCTATTAAGGACGACAACGTTCTGATTGCTTGGTGTATATTACCCTTAGCTATAGTACTGATTAGAGTATTTATATGGAAGAATTTAATTTATCGATTTGACGTTGAATGTCAAATGTTTTATTTAAATTACCGACAGGCCCTACATTTATAGGTGAAAAACCACAAAAATCATTTCCAAGTTTAATTTCATTATTAAAAAACTGATTCAAGCTGCTAAATTTCATAACGCCTAAACAAATTATCCACGAAAGTTTCACCTTCCGCCACCAAAGTATGGCTACTATTACCCAACACAATTCCATCTGATTATACGTCCATTCAATCAACCATTATCATTTCATTATCGTCGTTTTCTAAAAATGACATTATATGAATCTTTTTTACGAAGATAACTAGGTATATCCAAGATCTTAACTGAGAGGAGTGTACCTTTAATGTTAGGGTTGTCAGGAAGTGTCGGATAGCGAGCTATATGATAGGATGATATATTTGGGTAAGCTGTAGTGAATATAAAAGGACCAGTATTTCGTAGTTTAAATTTATTTCTTACTAGATTATCAGGAAGATGCTTTTTAAGCAACCTTATCCCCAGTTTTATAAGGACAAAACTGATTTTATGGTTCGCGCCCAAACTTTTGTAAACAAGAATTCCTCCCGAAATCATGCGCATTTTTTAGTAACGTGTCACTTGGAGTTGACTGTGGAAGAAAGCCATGTAATATTATAAATGGCAACTGCTTGTGGAAGTTTATTATCCCAGAAGTGAGATTATCATGCACAAGCATCCTAAAAAGCTGTAAAAGTGTTTGATTTACACGCTCAGTAACGCATTACATTGAGGCATATGATATACCAAAGTGTTTTCACCCTTAGTAGGATCAGCATCTTTCTCCATATGCTCTTGAAAGTCTCTTAGAGTGCTCATGAAGCATATGATATACCAAAATCACTGAGTACTTCTTCAAAGGCATTACCCATAAATTCCAACCCTTGATCATTGAACAAACGATTAGTGGTTTGCTGTAGAAAAGGCAAAATTTTATACTACACAGGGACTAGTTTTGTTACTTAAAGGAACCACAAAAATAAATTTGGAAAGATTATCTATAGCTACTATACAGTAGGAATTATTTTTAGATGTTTTAGGAAGTAGGAGATCCACAGCTAATAAATCAAAAGGATATGCAGCCGTGATCTTAAACAATGGAGGTTTAATTACATTGGGATTAGCTTTTAACATTGCCATTTCGGACAGCACCAATTATAAAAAACTACCTAACTTGTTACGACCCAGATAACCATAATCACAATGAATTTGTGGTGCGTCTTATGAGAAAGGGTATAGAAATTACAAATCTAGAAGTGTTATTCGGCTTATTATAAAGAATACCATTATGTACTTCTAGTGTATTTTTAAATGCCTTAAAAATTATTAAAGATTAATGCCACTGAGAAATGGGCACCCGATTAGAAATATTTTTGATTACTCTTTTAATTACTTCATTACTAAACTGAACGTTACAAATTAAATTCATGTTGATTTGAGAATCACGCTATATATGAAGGTCTTGGGTGTTATTGGGGTACATAACTAAATTAACTTTGATTATATCTTCTTTAGTTAAAGAATTTCCTTGTTCTAAGGGTACAAGTTAATTATAATGAACTTACGAGAGACACCTAAAATGACTTTGTGGGGTATTATTACCGTACTTTAATGAAGTACCACCTTTGCGTTTGGCTGGGAATTTGCTTTAACTGTTAATTTGTGTAATGAATTTCGTTCGCGCAAATTGTTGCAGATTTTTAATTCGTCAATTACCCTCATGAGAATTTTCATTAACAAACAACAAAAAAGGAAATTACCACCGCCGGGCACTTCTATTTGTCTAACGGAAACGAAGGCTCTGAAAAATATGGTCTTCTGATGAGCTCTGGGAAAGATTATTTATACGTTAAATAGAAGAAACTGTAGTCTCACTGAAAGGTTGAAAACCTCACATGGGAACTTAAGGACTAGCGTTGAAACCGATGAGCTGCAAACACTATCTTTTGGAGCACTCTAAGAAAGGGACTTTCAAGGCATATGGAGAAAGATGCTGATCGTACTTAGGGTGAAAACTCTACCAGGGAAATTTCAACCACAGGTAATGAAAAATAATTTATAAAAAAAATTAAAAAGGAATAGTGGCTTATTGTAGCCTTCAGAAAAGTTTCAAAGAAAATTGTTTGGCCTATTAATGTTAATTTTTAAATTACAAATGAAAAATATACCAAGCATCAACTAAAGAGGTTTTTGCCTCATTCAAGCTCTAATTACAACTTGTTATTGGCTTTTTACAGTCGCAGTGTTCATTAACATAATATTCTTCAAAATCTTCATCATACACGAAAAGTTGGATCTCCTCCTCAATATCGAATGTTTGTTTGGCAAGCAATTGAATATCGTCAAGACCAATTTCATCTTCAGTCATTACTACTGTTCCTTTTTCATTGTACTTCAAAAGGAATTATATATATATATATATATATATATATATATATATATATATATATATATATATATATATATATATATATATATATATATATATATATATATATATATATATATATATATATGTAAAGGTAATTGTTTCTGAGTTTCGATTGTTAGAAAATATCGATAATCGAAAATATCGAAGAGGCCTAACCTAAACAAGAACGTGCCGGGAAATAGAGGGCTACGGCCCTATTACACCACACATACACAAATTATTATTATTTACTTTTCTAGCGAACCTAATTCGACTTATCAACCTGAACTACCGAAGTTGCCGTAAAAGAGGCCTAACCTACACAAGAACGTTGGCGCGACATAAAGCAACAGTATTATTAATATATATATATATATATATATATATATATATATATATATATATATATATATATATATATATATATATATATAAAAGAGAACAAATTATACTTGTATTTCGAATATTCATATTTAAACAACAACAACGCACCACAATGACAGTCAAACGTAAACTAAAATTTGTTTAAAAAAGATTATAGGTATAATGGTATCGATTAAAATAAAATATCGACAAAAAAATATCGATATAAAAAATCGATCAGAAACAATCTCAAAGCCTATATATATATATATATATATATATATATATATATATATATATATATATATATAATATATATATATATATATATATATAATATATATATTATATAGTAAGGTAAGTGAATGGACGATACTTGCCCCTAGCCGAACAGAAAACCAAATGTCTATAACAGTCTGGTAAAGAAAGGACGACAGGATTTCAAGGGAGCGCTCGCTCACTTTGCTTTGTAAGGGAATCTAAAAACCACTCGGGTGTCCTGAAATGTGTTAATTAGGAAACTATTTTTACGAAATAAACATGTGCTAATTGTAGAAAAATATATTCAAGTTTTTTAAAAGATATAGTAAGTATAGTAACATATCAAGTCCAATTATAATAGTTATATTGTTATATCAAAATTATAATGGTAGTTATAGTAGAAATATGCAGGTTGATATCTCTCTAACTCGAGGATGATAGTTTGAATTGTACCGAGACACGTTGTCGTAGATTGGTTATACAATAGCCCTTACTTTATAATATTGTTATTACTTCCCTATTTCCCTTCATATATTGCGTTGTGTTAACCTTATTTTATTTCAGAGTGGTTTACTTCCCGACGATAGTTCCCAGCTCCTCGGGGTATATTCCAGAACCAGCTTTAAGAAATCTGTCAACACGCAAAAAGATTTCGAATATATACACTTTGTTTTATTTCTTATAAAAATTAGTTTGTGAATTGTTTCTCTTATCCTTTTTGTTTTATATTCTTAATATTTATCATTCAATTATTTATCAATAACTTTTCTTAATATTTCGTAAATGAATTTCTAATTGTTTTAGGATTTCAAACTAAATCAAAATACTCGGCAAAGTTCAAATGCATTAATTGATGTAAACGGGTTAAACTAATAAAAATATTTGTAAACCGTGCAACGTTATTCAGTTTATGTAAAAGGAAAATATTTAGCAAATATTCCCCGAATTATATGGGCTGTTAACTAATTTAAATTCAGGAGAATTCAAAGTTGTTCACTAATATCGAAAGGAAAAATATTTATTGTAATATTTTCAAAGATGTTATTACTTGTTAACTAATTCAAAATATGCAGAAAAATTCAAAGTGACCGAAGAATATAAACAAAAATATGTTTCGACGTTTAAGAATGGCGGCGTGTTAACTAAATCGAAATATCAGAAAAACACGAAGCTGTTGTACAATTAGAAAAGGAAAATACTTCCTACAATACCTCGTAAAATATTCCTCAAAGTGGCATTAACGAAATCAATATGCTCCGAAAATTCAAAAATCAAAGTCTCTTGCATAAAATATTTTAAAAGTTTTAAACGATGTAACAAAGATCAAATCAATCAAATAGTTTGAAAATTTTTAAGTTAATAGACTATGTAAAACAAATGAAACCAATCAAGAGGTCTGAACAAATCTAAATTATTAAACGATGTAAAAGGATTAATTAAACCAGTCAAAATATCTGGAAAAATTCTAAGCTGTTGAACGCTGTAATAAGAAGTAAACTAATCAAAATCTCCGGAAAATTCTAAATTATTAAACTATACAAAAGGATTAAATCAATTAAAATATCCGGAAAAAATTCTAAAATTTGAAACGTGGTAATAATATAAGTAAGCTAATCAAAAATATGTAGAGTTCTAAGTTATTAAACGATGTAAAAAAGGATTAATGTTTCGCAAAATATCCACGAAGAGAACGTTTTAAATTAATCCAAAATATTCAATCTGTACAAATAGAAAATATTTCGCGCACTATTTCCAATTCTTTTAATTAATGTACAGCTTCACCTAGACTCGCAAAACGCAAACCTTTGAATTCAGTTAACCGCTCCAACAGAAAATATGTATTAAAATATTTTCAAAACACGTACGAGGTACTAATGAAACCAACTCTGGGAACTATTCTTAACTTACTCCATATTTGTAACATTATTCCGTAAAAGATGTTTAACTTACGTACGATTCACTTAATCGAATTAAAAACAAAACTTGTCAAATTATTTCGTAATTATACAAGCAAATATTTATTAAAATATTTTCAGAGTACACCTGTTCAACCTGGCAAGTTATTCAGCAACTATGGAAGCAAAACTGATTTATTTAATTATAATACCTCACAAATCTAATAGTTCCATTAAGGGTTTAATGTAAACGAACAAAAATTTCAATCTATTTACACAATATCGATTTACGATCTACTCCAATATTTATTTAAAGGTAATAGATGTTTTAAATACAAATAGACAGATTTTTTTTTTTTTTTTTTTTTTGTTTAATTGTAGTTTACAAAATATCCGCCTTTCTATTCTTATCCGATAGTCTTTTTTAATTCCTTTTCCTGTTGTAATTTATTACAATCTTCCTGGCTGGCAAATCATTGCATATCAACTGGTTAAAATATTCAAAAATCCTTTACTAGTGGGTTTTTCTCAAAACAGCTTTAATTACTCCATAGAGTTTTGTAACTTGTTAGGTCGTACTAAAATAAAATTTATTCGCTCCAAAGAGTTCTGTAGCTTGTAAAAGTTTTATCTAAACTTGACTTATTAAATTACTCCAAAGACTTTAACTTGTAATAGTTTTATTTAAACTTGACTTATTAAATTACTCCAAAGAGTTCGGTAACTTGTAAGAGTTTTATCGAAACTTGATTTATTAAATTCCTCCAAAGAGTTCGGTAACTTGTATGCTTTTATCTAAACTCGATTTACTTATTCAATAATAGGCTATACTGTGTAATAAGGATGCACCGTAAAATAAATATTCCCTTTTGGAAATATAAATTCACTTATTCAAAATATATCAATAAACTTACAATGCGATTTAAACTTTCAAAATTTTCTTATTAAGAGCTAGTTTTCTTTTCGAACTTATCGAGACGGACGTCGAGAGCAGAATGTTTCTACTGTTCCAAAAATTTCTAGACTGAATTCAGGCATCCTAGCAAGTTGTTATTTTTCAGCTTTTTTCCTTAAGATTTTAAGAAATTACCTCTTCCCTTAAGTTTTTACTATCTTCTGACACCTTTCCAGATTGTTCCCTTTTTGTTTACTTTTTCGCTATGGCCACTGCCATATTGGTCCTAACTTTACAGATTTCTTGCTAGTTCTTGTACTGATTAATTTCCTTGTATGTTTTCATCTCTTTTATGCTATTTTCCTAATTCGGAAACAATATTTATATATAATTGATATATTTCCTTCTTGATTTTAGCACATTTTATAATTTCTTAGGCGTCTATACTTGTAGACCTAATTTTTTGTTCTAGGCTAAACCTGATTTTGCTGTTGTTTTATCTTCTTTTACTTATTTATTTCACTCCTGATTTTCTCTTTCTTGTTATCCTTCTCCTTGGTTATCTCCTACATTTCTTTGTAACATTTCTGATTTACTTTCCATATTAATTATGATACTTATTGATATTTTTTATTATAATCATTATTATATAAATTATCATAAAACAAACCCATACCAAAATTTACCATCACCTCAATTAAAACAAACTTCTTCCCAGTAGGCTCCTACTGCACCCCCCTCTTAAAGTTGGAGTCGACATGAGAGATTTGGTTTATTAAAATCTGCTGGTTATTTTTTTGTAAAATGTCCTAGTCTCCATCGTCATTGTTTTACCTTTATGGAAGGGTATCCTTGAATTTCCGGTAGAATAACTACTTTGATTTTGTCGGTTTTTGTATTTTTAGTCTTAAATCATCGCTTCCTATCCTTCGATTATCGATTCTCTTTCTTCGATTATCTTGATGTCGTGAAAGTTGACTACTGGAGAATTGCACAAAATCTCGATCTCTTCTTCTCGAATCTCCTCTTTGTCGACTCTGTTGGGTATCTCGATTCAATCTTTGCATACTCTCTGGATGTCTATTCACGTGTCCCCTTGGATTCCTCCTGGGCCGGACACATAATTCCGTCATCTGCACCAGTGAAGGTCTTGCGGATGGCTGCTCAGTCACTTCACGTTATGAATTTCCAGGATTTTTGTTTAAATACTCATGATGTGCTTTTATTAGTTTCCAAAATTTTCCCACAGTAGCTCCCAGAAAATGAAGACCATCCTTAGTAGAACCCTGAAAAGGTCTTGCGGTGCTTTTTCTTTGATTAGTTCTTACTGTATTGAAAAAATATTCCATACGGGTTAAGGCCAGGGGTTTCGGTGTTAGTTTACAATTCCATCATTCAAAAATTTTGTCCAGTAAAACTAAAACTAACAGTCCCCTTTCCCCATTCACCCAGGTATATTTATGATTTTTTTTCTTTTCAAACCACGTATTTCCAATCATAAGACCCCTTGCCGCACACAATTCCAACCATTTCAGTTCCGCTTTTCATTTACCCCTTCCACTCCAAATGGTCCTATTACCCTGTTCACCCTTCTTACACCCACCCTTGCATTCAAATCCCCCAACAGACAAACATGATCCCCACCGTCAAAACCTACCACACATTCACTCAAACTCTCCCACAATCTCTCTTTCTCCCTTTCATTTGCTCCTACTACTGGTGCATAAGCTCAAATAAAAATCCAATACTCTCTTAACCTTAATCTTACCCAAACTATTCTGTCCCCCATACTACCTCTCCCTTTTATACAGCTCCACCACTCGTCTCTCATAACAATTGCTACACCCTCCCTTGCTCTCACCCTCTCATTCACTCCAGCGTACATCCCTTTATATTTCCCAAATGCCAAATCCCCCTCCCCTTTCAGTTTCGTTTCTGTTAATGCTAGAATATCCAACCTTTTTTCTTCCATCACAACCCCCACTTCTTCCCTCTTCTCTTCTTTGTTCACCCCCCTTACATTTAGAGTCCCCACCTTTAATACCTCTGAACCCCCCTTCCTTCCAGACATCTCCACAATTTATACTCAATCACTCCCGAACTGTGACGTTTTACGGTGGGACCCACTACCTAAGGATAGGACCAGTTCCTAGAGGCCACCACCCCTAAGCTAACTAAACCACCCCAAACTCACACCCCAACTCACTCTCCCAATCAACCATGAATTCTCCCCTATTCCCAATATTTAAAAATATTTAATAATTTCACAATTATCAAAGTAAAAAGGAAAAATTAATAAGACTATTTATATTTACAAGAAAAAATAAAACTAAAAAAGAAAAATATAGACTAAAACTTATCTTAAAATTCCATCGGATAAAAATTGGCTAATAGCTTAACTTTCACCACTTTAGTAGATCGTAATTATATTACAACAGCAAAATAATAAAACACTAAAACACAATAGGTTTTGGAATTATGTTCATAGAAAAATAGATATCCTATTCCAGGGGTTTAAAGTCTTTGCTCTTCCGTCTTCTTCACTAATCAATTCTCCCTTATATTCACCAATAAAGGTTCCACGGCTTAAAACTGTCTTTGAAAATACACCAAATCCTTTATATTCATTAATATATTTAATCTCCTAAAGAAACTTCATTTTTTTATATCATTATTTATTACATCCAAACAAATTTTTTTATTGAGTTTTCCTATTCATCTGAAAAACATGATTAATTAAATTATTTTAAATAATATATATATATATATATATATATATATATATATATATATATATATATATATATATATATATATATATATATATATATATATATATATATATATATATATATATATATATATATATATTGTAATATTTTTTATTGAGGCGCTTCTCTTAAGCCTAATTTTTATTTTATATATATATATATATATATATATATATATATATATATATATATATATATATATATATATATATATATATATATATATATATATATATATATAATATAAAAAAAATTAAAATTTTTATTTCATGTTTGTAGTTGTATGAATAATTTAATAAATTTTCGAATATATATATATATATATATATATATATATATATATATATATATATATATATATATATATATATATATATATATATATATATATATATATATATATATATATATATATATTATTTACATATCACCACCGATCACGGGCAGAGCCCTATTCGAGGTGGGGGTGTTAAATCAATAAAAAAAAATATAAAACTACCCAAAAGTCCCACCTAACGCGAATTTCGTAGGTGAGCATAGACGTGGGCTTTAAAGTAATGGAAATTAAATCCAGCAGGAGACACAGAAGATGGGAGAGAATTCCACAAAACAGAGGTGGCAGGAAAAAGAGACACCACAGCGGACATGCCTGGAGTTGGCGTTGGAACCCGGCAAAAAAGTCAGTTCTTTCTTTCTTGCTTTCTTGGAGGAACCGCAGATGAACGTTGAAACTAGAGGTTGTCTTATATGCGGAATCTGATGAATCCTCCACTGCAGTGAAGAAGGAATCCTACAAATATCTCAATTAAAGTAAATTTACTGACTGTGGGTCGGAATCCCTATCCATTTCGATTACTTGGACATCGAAGCCCTTGCTATCTTCAACTGAAGAGGGACCAAGGCAAGTTCTGGTGGGGAGTCCGATTAATAATGGCGTTTGCCCTTTTTTCATAGAGAATTTTATTTCTTTTATTTGGTCATAGAGAAAATTAATTACATCAATACTATACAGCAATATGAAAAATACACAATGACAATAACACCAATGATGAATTCACAGATAGTGTCACTTGGAAACGCAGTCAAGAAAACTGCAAATACCTTATGCTCAGAACGACAATGATGACATTGTTAGTGTGCTGTAGGTGTGGCCTTGGATGAGTACCCCTAAGCTCTGCGTCCTGGCATCTTCCATGCACCACATGATGCGTTACACAAAGACAAGAGATTTTGCCCTTCAAAGGCAGGGCAGCCTCTGTAGTGTTTAGCTGAATGTTCAGGTCCTCTATAATAGGTGATCTTATCAAAGGCACAGTCTTTTTCCTTTCACATTTACCCGCGATGAGAGGAGGTCGAAACAGAGGCAAATCAACCCATTGACCGCAACATGACATACATGCTCCGATTAATAAAATAATAATAATAATAATAAAAAAAAGAGTATCTCCTAGACATGGTAAAAGATATACTTACGAAGTTAATATGGGAAGAAGAGGGAAAGGTAACTGAGGAAATATAACAAAAATAAATTTAAAAAAAAAAAAATCATGAAAGCACTTTGCAGACACCATAGTGTCTGATCCTCTTCTCTTCGTCAAGATTTCCTTCTTGAAGGGATAATAATAATAATATTTCTATGTTCGATTCTTTTTAGGTATGCTGAAACTTGATAGGAAGAAGAGTAGAGAACTTAGTAAGTAGCAGCCAGGGTACAATATAAGAATGGCAGTTCGGTAATCGAAGGCTTTCCTTAAAGATGTAATAAGCAGTGGGGCATTGCCCTCGAACATTATTTATGATAAAAAGAAACACAGCTATTGAGGTAGTATGGATGGCGAGGTGGCAGCAATTCGAGGAGTACAGCGAACACGACACTAAGCCACATCTCGGCGAAGAAATAGGTTACTAAAAGAATGTAGAATGACACAGGAGGGCTGAAGTACAAGACACCAACGGCCAAGGGCGCCGCTATCTCCTGACTAGCTGTAAGAACATAGACTCTCGCCCTCAGTCCGAGCTTCTTCATAAGCCTGTCAAACGCAAACCCCCCAATAGCAACACCAAAGGCCCCTCCAATTATACTAATAATTGTAATCCAGATCCCCAAGTTATATTGTGGGTAGTAGGTACTGTGATACAATTGGGTGTTATACCCCCAAGTAAAACCCGCTGTATGCCTAATACATGAGGCAAAAGTTAACATACGAACAGATGGAGTGAAAAAAGCTCTTAAAACTCTGACCAATCCAAACTCCCCAAAAATTATATTTAAGCAACCAGAATAGGAATTCTTCTCTTTTTCTTGGTCTGAAGTAATGTCCTCTAATTTAGGGCTTGCATTTTCCTTCCAGGTACTTCACTTGTTTGAGTTGAACACCATTTTTATAGTCATCAGAGTTTTCTGCTTCCTTGTGTACTAGGACTTTCTCAGATTTCCTATCAGGTTCTTTAACAAATAATAAAAAAAGTATAAAAACTACGCCTCCTTATATACCTGAGATAAAGTAGGACCATCTCCATCCCATATTCAAAATATTGGCTTGAGTTACAAAATTTCCAACAGCGTAAGACATTCCGTAACCAAAATATATTCCCCAGTTGAAGATACCTAATGCAAAACCTTGTCTCTCAGGTCAGAACATATCTGATATTATGCTGCTACAGGCTGGAGAAAATATTGATTCCCCAGCTCCTATACCCATTCTGAGTACCACCAAATGCCAATATTGAGATGCTGCCCCTGTCAAAGCTGTACAAACGACAAGTAGCAGTAGAAACAGCGTCAGAACATGATGTCTCTGACTACTGCTGGCAGTGTAGCACTGAACTTCATAGGTATGTTTGACTTGGGCATCAGTATTAGAAAGGCATTCCATCGTTCCATAGTGAATATCTTGGGACATAGGCCTTGTTACGATGCCAAGGAGAAAGTGACTTAATTCTCCTACGACGTAAGCCAATGTCCAGAATTAATCAGCGTTGGCCAACGTTCTTTTCACTTCGCCGTCTTCCATTTTGTATTCGAAAGGCTTCACAAATCCTTTCGTTAATAATAATAATAATATTTTTCTCTAAAAAATTAAATGTCCCATTTTAAGAAGATACTATATTTGTTTTTGCTCTGTATTAAAACCCTAAGTATAAACAAATATATATATATATATATATATATATATATATATATATATATATATATATATATATATATATATATATATATATATATATATATATATATAATATATATATATATATATATATATATATATATTATATATATATATATATATATATTATATATATATCAACATGAACAACCAAAGGTACTGTTATATAAGATAGCGTAAAAGATAGAATAAAGATAGAACATATTGTATATTTTAATAATTTGAAAATTTTAGTTCTTATAATTAAAAGTTTTATTTAAATTAGATATTCACACATTTAGCCGGATACTCAAAAAAGACCATATATTGGGCACATCCCTAATATATATATATATATATATATATATATATATATATATATATATATATATATATATATATATATATATATATATATATATATATATATATATATATTATATATATATATATATATATATAT
Source organism: Armadillidium nasatum (assembly GCA_009176605.1). Classification (NCBI taxonomy): domain Eukaryota; kingdom Metazoa; phylum Arthropoda; class Malacostraca; order Isopoda; family Armadillidiidae; genus Armadillidium; species Armadillidium nasatum. Next base: position 18,484 of record SEYY01009085.1, read on the forward strand.
ATATAAAAATAATAAAAAAAATCACAGGATATTTTCATTACCTGGAAACTTCCAAATTGCCAGTTAAATTTAAACAAACAAACAAAAAAAAAATAAATGAAATTAAATAAAAAAAAAAAAAAAAAAATAAATAAATAAAAATAAAAAAAAAAAACTTAGAACAAGACCATTCTTGTTGAAAGATGTTATCAACAATTCCTTACTCCAAATCAAGCGATTAAAATAAATCGTTCTTAAAACTGGTTTCTTCATGTTGAATATCGGTTCCCTTATTAAAATAAAAAGAGAAATCGACATATTTCTTTGTCTTTTGTTCCGTTCGTATTTTTTTTATTTTTTTTATTTTTTTATTTTTTTTATCGAATATTAATTGCTTTCGACTCTTGATTTGGTTCACATCATTAATATCTATTTAGATCTTCGGAAGATACATCGAACGTTTGCTTTGTTTTCGCTAATAAACTTATCATCGAAGTTTAATTTATGTGGTTGAAAGGGTGGTAAATATTAGCAAGTGCACATACGTACGCGAGCACACGCACACACATCATATATATATATATATATATATATATATATATATATATATATAATATATATATATATATATATATATATATATATATATATATATATATATGTATATGTGTGTGTGTAATTCAGCTATCGTTGAGGGTGGATGTCTTAGAGAAGAGAAATGAAGGTAAGAAGCAGCACGGAGAGAAGAAGTATCTTAAATGCTTATAAAGGTTTAAATGATCTTGTTTTCTGATGGAAATAAGAGGAATGAAGAAGTAATAACCAGAAATAATTTTAGATAATTTATGCAATTTGAAATTATCTGTCACCCGAGAGAGCCTCAAAAAAATGTGGAATCCTCTGTTGCACATATGTATTTAAACGTAACAAAGATGCTTTTGAAGAAAATGAGAAATTTGTACCATTATACATAAATAAATTAAATTGTTTTAAATCAATTAAATTTTTCAACAAAGGAACAAAATGACAGTATCGTATTCTGATTCTTTCAGTTCATGAACGACACTAATGAGGCTTGGGATGCAATTTTAACCTCTTTTTTTAACCCTGGTGGCAGTACAAAGCTGCCATCTGAACGAATATTAGTAAAACGTTTTGTGGAAAAAAAAATCACTTATAAAAAAAAAAGTGTCAGTTTTAGTTTGCCAGTGTTTCCCAAGCTGTCACTCACTTAGAAGCTATTAGGAGATGAAGTAATAGTGAAGAAGTCATTAATGAAAAGTAGGAAAAGAGCTTGTGTTAGAACAGAGCTGAGGAACGCCACTATACTAATAGATTTATTTAAAGGGTGAAAGGCGTTCGTTTACAACATCTACAATTGAATAGCTTTACAGGAAATCTGGGAGAAGGATAGATGCAGAAAGAGGAAATTTTATAAATTAAAGTTTCATCATAGCTTCTAATTCGGAGGTTTTCGGTACATCAAAAGGATGCACAATGTACGCCGAAGAACGGAGAACCAGGAGTAGGAGTAAGATCACTAGTAGAGCTCTCCTTACGAAAGCTATACTTGCAAACAATCAACAATGAGGTTAGGAGAATTGAGATATTTCTAAATAGATTAAAAAAACTTTTGAATGAACGGAGGTTTAAGAAATAGGTGTATAAGGTTGAAAATGTTCCTACGAAAAAGTAGGAACATTTTCAACCTTCGTCCTATTTCTTAAACCTCCGTTCATTCAATCTGAATAAGCCTGCGTTTCCGGAAGGAACGAGAAATCAAACTGGAAAGACAAGAACGAAATATTTTACAAAGGGAAGGTTCAAACTTGGAAGAACAAGTTTTGAGAACCACAGGAAAGATACTTTCAGAACCATACGCTTTATTAATGTTAAGGTTGATGTTAGCAGAAATATCTTCCTTAAAAGAAATTACAATGTTAGTCATAAATGAGTTGGAGTTCTGTGGAGGAGGAGGAATATTTCCGGCTTCGTCTAAAAGAAAATTAAAGGTAAAGGACTGAGCGAAGAGTTGAGCTTTAGCACAAAGTAGAACGACGGGTTTTGCCGTCGGAAGATACTAGAGGAGGGAAAGAGGAAGAAACAAATTTGAATTTTTTTTGCTAGTGCCAGAATGGGCGTGGAGAAGAGGAACCAGAAAGATTATTGCATTTTCTACGTGTTACGGATACGATTTGCTGAATTCTGGGATGAGTGAAATATAGGTTGTATGAGTTTCTACTACACTGCAAAAATTATCCTAACGAGTCGTTTGAACAAGTGGCAAAAATGTCAAAAACTTTTTTTTTTAGTTATTTTTCTTATTAGAAAATGGTGAAGCGACTTTCTTATATCTAACATGTCTTTTCTCTATTGAAAATTTACTGTGACATTTTTGCCATGCCACTTGTCCCAACGATTTGTTAGGACAATTTTTGCAGTGTACAGTCCGTCGATGACGGTAATTCCTGAAACCGCATCCCTGCAGTCTGCAGAGAAGGCCACGACAGCTATCAAAGTTTAACCAAGAATTGTTATTTTAGTTAAAGTGAAAAATTATGGAAAATTGCTCCTGTATGTCAGAGTAAATGACCTCAGTTATGCGTCCTGCACCCTCCGCGGTACCACTTTCCTTGGCACTCCATGAAAATTCAAAAACGTAATAAGTTAGCAGCAAAGAAGTACCAAAAAAACTTCTTCACCGTATAGGCTGAATCTCTGCGGAAGGCTTAAGAGAAAGAGCAGGACACAATAATAATAGGGTAATCAAAGGAGACCTAAGAAAAACAAAGTTAACAAAATAAGAATTGGAAGTTAAAAAAAAAAAAAATGTCTAGGATGTTGGGTACATTTCCAGGATGTTCTGGGTAAGGAACTGCATCAACTGTTCGAGATAATTCTGAATAGGGTTATAGTCTACAGGCAAGTTTGTCAGCTATATCTTAAAAACTAGAAAAAAAAGCCATTGGCTGTGATGAACACGAAAATCAGGAAATGGTGGTTTCAGAAAAAGAAATCGAGATGACCTGAACTATTTCGGAGTTTGAGTAGTTGGAAAACTAAAGGTTTTGAGTTAGGAGATAAATATCCAAAACATGACGGTAGTAGATGTACAAGAGAGCCTGGGCCCTTGGGATACCGTGAATCAATCGGAAACAACTTCATTTTTCACATAAGAACAGCAACCTCCAAATTACTTAGGATATAGACATGAAGACGTAACTAAATAGGGTTTTGCTATCAGACGCACAAACATTGCAGTTTCAGTTATGAATAAGAAGTGAAGTCTAAAGTAGGAAAGGTGATGTTTGAGCAAATTAGAAAATTAAAAAGAAAACTTCAAATGTAGCAGAAATTAATGAAGAAAAGGAGGTCGTGCAACCAGAACCAGGTCGACAATTCTATGACTGCACAAACCCGCAACCGGATGCCTTCAACTTCCAAGTCGATGATGGAGGGATAGTTGAGAAGCTATTTTTGGAGGCTGACACTCTTGGCTTCTAATGGGGTATGTTTTGTTGTGCAATTTTTATTTTTATTTTACTTTTTTTTTTTTTTTTTTTTTTTTTTTTTTTTTTTTTTTTTTTTTTTTTTTAAATTATATATATATTATATATAATATATATATATATATATATATATATATATATATATATATATATATATTATATATATTATTATTATTATATTATATTATTATATTATTATTATTATTATTTTGTTTTTTCCGTTTCTGACGACAGCTTCAATTTGTCGAACAAGAACTGGTAAAATCACTCTTTTTCCAAACAACTGTTTTTTAACGTAATAAACTGCAAATATTACTCAACAGTTAGTTTGGAAAACCAAATAAAAAATGCAGTTGTATAAGGAGGGGGTTGTTCCGGGTTGTTTCCCAGATTATTATGGTTGTGTAATAGGTTGTATATTGTAAAGGTCCCCTTACCTGTTTTCCTTTGTATCAGAGTATCTGGACTTTCGTTCGAACTCTACAAGTGATCCTTTACGAAATTTCCCAATATTGCAATTGATCGCTTATATAATTATGAACTCTAGAATAGATACCAAATACAGAGGAGAACCACACCAAAGTCAGAAGATTAATTGGTAGTAGATTAGTAGGGAAACTGAAATAAGAATCGTAGGTGTCTATTAAATCCACTTGAATTAGAGTGAGCCAAGTAAATTGTAAGGTTGTTTTCCTTTAGTAGAAGAATGCATGTGATAATACTCAACGTTGTGTGTAAACCAGTCACGATACGATATTAACAAAATAATTTAAATTAAACACTGTGATGTTATTAATAATATTAAATATTATTAATATCATGTATTGGAACAGACTTACAGGTGGTAGTCCACTGATTTGAAGGCGGGAATTATTTTTCACAATACTTACGACACCACCACAGTGAATTAAGTTTGAAAAATATATAAGAAATATTTGAACAACTGTACTCGACAAGTGAACAAACGATTATTATTTATTTGTACTAACAAACGAACAGTCACAATTTTAAGTTGAATTGAAAAGGTAAGAATTCGGGATCGATTAACTGTTGTTGATCTCTACATTGAAATTTAAACTCGTAATTAAATTATTATTATTAAATGTTGTTAAACCAACAAATACTAAAAATATCACTGCACTAAACAACACAACCTTCGCCTCAAGCGATCTCGTCTAGACTGCCGCTTTGGGCAATGCGCTCTAGGGCTTCGAATGTAACTAGTTAAGTAGTTCGATATGTGTTAGTTAACTCGATTTTCTATTAATCTATAGTTACAACAGAGACATTGTAAAAATTTAAATGAATTTAAATATATAAAATGTAATTAATAAATCGTTACCAGAAGTTCTATTTTAATTGTTTGGCTTGTTAACAAACGGAGATGCCAACGTAAGTTCCAGAACATTCTCGAATGTTCTCAATTTTGTGTGACGAAATCTTAAATGTAGGTTATTTCTAGTTTTTCCTATTAATTAATTAATTGATATATAATATATGTATTTAATGATTGAGGAATTTAATAAACTTGATAAGAAAGTGGTAATTACATTTAAAACTCAAGAAATTGACTTTATATTAGTATCTTTTGACTTGTAAAGGATGCCACGCGCTTATATATATATATATATATATATATATATATATATATATATATATATATATATATATATATATATATATATATATATATATATATATATATATATATATATATCTCCGAAATGTGGCAATTTATATATATCTATAAAGGATTTTATCTCCTGGTTACGAAAATGATTATAAAAATGAACCAAATGCATTTTATAAAGAGTTACAGGTGTTGGAAGATGAAAGTTTTTCGAGTAAAAAAAGGCGAGAGATGCCCAAAAATGGCCGCTAATCGAAAATGCTCGCGTAGGAATATTCTTTACAGAATATTAGTTATAAGAAGAAATGAATTTTAATAAATATAAATGTATAATGAATCATATAATATAGAAAATAAATAACTGATTTGATTTCACCAACAAAATCGCAGCATTCCTAGTCATAAACAACAAGATATGAATGAGCTTTAGAAAGGAGAAACAAAGATGCAAGCGCCTGAATCTCAATATTCAAACATGGCGCACGCCGATATATTATAATATTATAGAACGACAGCTTAAAGGCATTCCTACTATAAGAACATAGAAAGGGCTCGCTTCATTCATTTATTCTTCTATTATAACGTAAGAACTGGTTAGATTTTACTTATAAATCGCAACATTAACTCCCCCGAAAAAAAGAGAAAACAATGAGTACAAACTGGTGTTTGTGAGAGTTTTATGAGGAGATTAGAAATAAATTATCTCCACCCAACAACATACATGAATGATATAAAGTAAG
>SEYY01009086.1:0-18669 GCA_009176605.1 Armadillidium nasatum
ATTGGTTTATGCATTACAGAGGATCCCAATAATAATAATAATTATTATTATTATTATTTAAAAAAGCAAACCTAGTCTAATAAAATCTGGCAGTGTAGGAAACACAGAAGGAAAAACATGTAGACGAAGTTTGTTTTGAAATCCGCGAATTGAATGAAATATGTCAACCAGGGTGTCTTTTAACTCTTTCAAACAATTGAAAATATATAATTTCATTTGGCACCTAATTTCGTATCGATACAATGAATCTACGTACTTTATCTCGATTATTAAAAGAAAATGAATGTAAAAAAAAAATTTAAATAAAACGTTAGAGTTACTTTATAATTTTGGAAAAACTTATAAAATAGTTACTCTTTGTAATAGTTTTCTATGAATGGTACCATTGAAGAAAATTTTCTTAAGGAGGGTATCCTTAGTTGTTAATTAAAAAAATAAATACAGATTTATTTTATTTCAAGAAATTCATTAACAGGGTATAAAGAATTAATAAGTATATAACAAAATAAAACTTTACATTTTTGTTGTTGTTTTTTTTTTTATTTTGTTTTACTGCGTCGACTCTCTTAAAACATTTTGATGCCAGAATTCATGTTTGAAACGTTGTAAATTTCTTTTGAATTACGCTCCGCTATCGTTGTTTGAAGCATATATACATATTTTTGACTTTAATAAACGTTTTGCTTTAATCAAGACTTTGTGTTTCGTGAGTGAAATTTCCTTTTCTATCATTTATTTTTTAAATTAAATTTTTTTTTCATAAGTTTTAAGTTTAAAAAAAGCAGGATAAAAAAAAAAATAATTTAAACAATTTATATATTCAGCGATTATAATTATATATTATATATATATATATATATATATATATATATAATATATATATATATATATATATATATATATATATATATATATATATATATATATATATATATATATATATATATATATATATATGTATATACTTTTTTCTCCTTTCTCTGAAATTATCATTTTAGGCGATTTCTATGATCACCACCGCCATGCAATGGCTTTCATATAGTTCTCATGATCCAGCTGGTGAACTCACCTACCTCTTTTCTATAAGAACTACCTTGAGCTGTTGGTGCATCTCCCTACTCCGTATCCCTGACAGTCTTGAGTGATGAACTCAACATATTTCATCTTATCTTTCTTCTTACACTTTAAACTCTTTCCTTTTCTGAGTTCATCGATCATCTTCTTTTCTCTGTTTCTTGTTGTTTTCCTCGCATTTCGGTGCCACTAAGTGATCTGACTTGGGGATGTACTTTTCTGATTTCCCATCGAATGATTACTGTTTCAGTGGGAGGGGTCACTCGGAGTGTGCAAAGCGCATACTCAAAGTGATTCTCTCTGACAAAGAGACGTACATTCCATATTCTTTCCCATCTACTAAACTTAACAAACCTTGGTTTAACCATGATTATTCATAGGCCATCATCTTCAAACTCCAGAATCTCATCCAACTTAAATTTCATCAAGGAATTGTGCTAATTAAATTATCCGCAACATCAAAACCTCATTTCTTCTTAGAAAATGCAATGATCTTTCTGTTTCTTCTTCCTCACGCCCTTTCTAGTATTTTGCAAGAAATGTCAACTCTATCTTTGCTTCTTCCTCTTTTCCTCCTTTAGTATCTAATGATTGTAAAACTGCCGGTTTGGCTTCCAATAAAGCTGAACTCTTTGCTCAAACCTTTGCCTCTAATTCAACCTTAGATGATTCCGGAGTTGTTCATAATCCTTCAACCTCCTCCAACTCATTTATGCCTAAAATTGTAATTTCTTCTAAAGATGTCATTTCTCTCTCTCTCTCTCTCTCTCTCTCTCTCTCTCTCTCTCTCTCTCTCTCTCTCTCTCTCTCTCTCTCTCTCTCTCTCTCTCTGAGCTTAACACTAAGAAGGATTATGGTCCTGATGATATTAATCCTGTGGTTCTAAAAACTTGCGCTTCCGAGCTTGTACTCTGCCTTGGTAAACTATTTCGTCTCTCTTTCTACTTCAAACTTACTTTCTTGTTGGAAACGTGCGCTCATGCAGCCTGTTTCGAAGAAGGAGAACCCCTCTCAACCCTCCAAATACCGTCCAATTTCTTTAACCTCCGTTAAAGAAGATTTGGAAACATCTCAATTCTTCATATCTTATCTTTGATAGCCAGTATGGCTTTCGTTAAAAAAAGCTCTTCTGGTGATGTCCTTTCCCTTCTCTCTGACTCTTGGTCCTCTGTTCTTCGGCATTTTGGTGAATCTTTTGTTGTCGCTCTGGACATATCGAAACCTTTCGATATAATCTGGTACAACGCTTTGATTTTCAAACTTCCCTTTTTCGGAATTTATCCTTCTCTCTGATTACCTTTCTGGCCGTTCTATACCAGCTCTCGTAGACGGTCACCGTTCATCCTTTAAATCTATTAATAGTGGTTTTCCTCAGGGTTCTGTCCTATCCCTAACACTTTTTCTGCTTTTCATTAATGACCTTGTCTCTATTGCTTCATCTCTTATCCACTGCTATGCCGATGACTCCACCTTTCAATTTGAAGGGAGCCCCTACTAACATCACCGGAAGTCACCCACTCCCAAGTGGTGATGGAGAAGGGGTGGATGAGGGGTTATTTTTGGAAGCCTCCCCCCGGAACTACTGTTTTTGAGGCTATAATTTAATAATTTATTTATTTATTTATTTTTAAAAGGGTGTCTGTGCTAATGTTTTGTGTGTGCGAAGGAGAGCCTACTACGTGTAGAAGAAGGTGAGCGCGAATGGAACGAACCATTGGGCACCGGGATGAGATGGGAAGTACCCTTAACATCTCATATACCCAATGGGGGGTAATCTCATCGCCTAGGGAGCGCTACTTCCCTCCCGTTATAATATATATATATATATATATATATATATATATATATATATATATATATATATATATATATATATATATATATATATATATATATATATATAGAAATCCATAGGAGGGTGCTTGGAACCCCTACTGGGGCTACATGGCATTTTGCTGGGGCTCCTGGGTTACAGGAGCAACCAACCAAGGTCAAGCAACGCCAACATGGGCACAACAACTGTTGCGACAAATTAGTCATATAAGACAGAGAAAAAAATTTCCGCACGCCAGGATTCGAAAACACTGACAACAGCGTCGCCGTTGCTTGACCTTGGTTGGTTGCTCCTGTAACCCAGGAGCCCCAGCAAAAATGCCATGTAGCCCCAGTAGGGGTTCCAAGCACCCTCCTATGGATTTCTAATAAGTACCGAGTTGCTACAGTGATTCGAAGCATAAGAACTTGAAAACTGTTCTACTATGCCTTCTTTTTTGGGAAGGCGGCGTAGCTCAGTGGTAGAGTCTTGTGTTCACTTTCTAACGGCGACGCTGTTGTCAGTGGTTTCGAATCCTGGCGTGCGGAAAATTTTCTCTGTGTTATATATATATATATATATATATATATATATATATATATATATATATATATATATATATATATATATATATATATATATATATATATTTTTTTTTTTTTTTTTTTTTTTACAAAACGCCACCACTCACGGGCAGAGCCCTTTTCAAGGAGGGGGCACACACACAAGGACAAACTCACACAATCACACACACCTAACGCACAGCCCTCAGGTGGGCGCAGACGGAGACTTGAAGAGTGGAAGATTAAATACAGTTGGAAAAATAGAAGATGGTAGAGAATTCCACAGAATAGAGGTGGCTGGAAAGAAGGAGGTACCACAACGGGCTAGCCTGGGATTCCCTACGTCCACACAAAATTGGTGCGAAAGCAGGGCACCCCTCGTGCAACGAGGACGACGCAACGGTGGAGGAATGCGAGAGGCCAATTCCCTCGAGCACCTGCCATTGTAGTACCTGTAGAAAAGAGATAGCGCGCCAACGTCACGTCGCAGGGATAAGAGGGTCAAGAGAGTTTGAAAGTAGGGGACAGTTTATTAATCTCATAGCTTTTGACTCAACCCTATCCAGAAGAGAGGAGGAGCCAGAGCCCCCCAAATGTGAGAACAGTACTCCATACAAGGGCGAATAAGACCCTTATATATTTGGAGTAACTGCTCAGAAGAAAAAAACTCTCGCAACCTGAACAGAACTCCCAGCTTCTTAGAGGCAGCTTTAGCAACCATTGTGATATGTGGTTTCCAAGACAGTTTGTTGTTTATGTTTAGACCAAGAATGTTTATGTTATTTACAGGTGAGACGGGAGAGCCATCAGGTGTTTTTGAGAGGGAGATGTAAAGAAGTTGAGTTTTTAAAGAGTTGAATTTCACAAGGTTGCTATGTCCCCACCGGGAAATTCCATCCAGATCGGCAAGAATAGAATCGGAAAGTTGAAGACGAGAAGCAACTCTAGAAGCAAAAGAGGGAGCAGATTTGAAATGAGTAGAAGAATGTAGAGTTGAGTCATCAGCATAAGAGTGAACAGAGTTAGAAGTGCAGTGGAGAAGATCGTTAATGAAAAGTAAGAATAAGGTTGGAGATAAAACAGAACCCTGAGGAACACCACAGTTGACAGAAAAGGAGGAAGAGGTCGCTCCATCTACAACTGCCGAAATGGAACGATTGAGAAAAAACTAGACAAGAGTAAGCAAGAGAAGGAGGAAACCCAAAGGAAGGGAGCTTGGAATAGCGACGCATGCCATACCCGGTCGAAAGCCTTGGATATGTCAAGCGCCACCACACAAGACTCCCCGAAGTCCCTAAGGGCAGAAGACCATAGATCAGTAAGATAGGAAAGTATGTCACCAGTTGACCTCGAGCGACGAAAGCCATACTGGTGATCAGAGAGAAGAGAATGAGACTCCAAATGATCCAGGAAATGAGAGTTGAGGAGAGTTTCAAAAATTTTAGATAGAACACAAGTGAGAGCTATAGGTCGATAGTTAGAAGGGTCAGAACGGCTACCTTTTTCGGGATCGGCTGAACCAACGCACGCTTCCAGCATAGAGGAAAAGTATTAGTATTAAGGCATAGAGAGTAGAGCTGAACGAGGACAGGGCCAACTCGGAAGCACACTCCCTCAGAACACGAGGGGGAATGCCATCCGGGCCACTGGCCTTCCTGACGTTCATAGATTTCAGGATCCCATGCACCCGATCATGAGTAATTATAGGTAGAGGCATGGGACACCTGAGAGGAGAAGGAGTAGGAGGAGGGATGCCAGAATCGAGCAGGGTGGAATTAGATGAAAAAAGGAGGCCGAAGAGATTAGCCTTTTCAGAAGGAGTATTAGCTACAGAACCATCAGAGCGAATAAGAGGAGGAAAGGCAGATTTACAGAATTGTTAGAGATTTTTTGACAAGAGGCCAGAAATTTTTTCAGTAGGAGAGTCATGGAGGTCAGCGCACTTCCTTTTTATGAAAGTACGCTTAGTCCGTCGAAGAACATCCCTGCATCGATTCCGGGCTGAATGAAAATTAGCAAGAGTGATAGGAGAAGGAGAGTTTTTCCATTCACGATAAGCATTGTCTCTCTCCCGGAGGGTAAGAGAACAATTGCCATCGAACCATGGATTTTGAGGAGAAAAAGATTTAGTTGAAGATGGAATGAATCTGCCCATCCCTTCAAGGATTACTGCCCCTACCTTTTCAGCAGAGACAGAAGCGTCCCCCGAGACAAAGCAAGATTCACTCCAATACATTATTGTGTATCTGCCTCACAATATCGGTATCGGTTATACATTGTGGTGTATCTGCCGCACATTATCGGTATCGGCAATACATTTTCGAATACAGTGCTGTAAGACTTCTTTACGCAACATTCAGATTTACGTCACTCGAATCCAGCGAGTAGTGGTAATCACTGCAAGCCCTCAAGAACGGTGTGTTGTTTTTCAAGTTGATTATAGTGTGTATAATTTTTTTTTTTTTTATTTTTTTTTTACCAAACTTTTTTGTTTGTTTTTTTTAATCTCACTTGAAAAGGGACACCACTGTTTTACATCGTTGATAATTTTCGACGTTTCGAAAGTGATACCACTGCTTGTCATCTTGTTGAATTGAATCGAATTTTGAATTGAAACCTTAATCGAAATTTGAATTTCAACATGGATTTGAGTGCTTTGACAGCTGCCTCAGCCCTTCTGGAGGATCTGGAAGACACCATCTCCAGTGATTTTGGAACAGAGGACATTAGCATCGAACCGGAAGAAAAAGCCAAACTTCTGGATGCAGTAAAGAAAGTGATGTCCCCTTTGAAAGTATCAAGAGGGGTTATAAGAAGAAAAGTGAACATTGCTGTTGAAACCAATCGTGAGCCCCCTCCTGAGGGTATTGAACCAGCCATTGTGACATCATTGCTGGAGGAAGTTTCTCTCAGGTTGGAGGAAATTCGACAACTGGATGGGGATATAGAGGCTAAGATTTGCATGTCAAAACTCATGAAGTATGATAAAACCGTCCTCAATGAGGAAATCGTTTCGTCCTCTAACTACCACATGCAAATCCAGAAGATCATACAAAAAGTACGCCCTCTTCCACCTGTTGAACCCCGACATTCGTCATCATCCAATCATTCATGAAGAGCTCACTCAAATATTGAGAACAATTTCTCCCAAACAGGAATTAAAGATTCCTGCTCTTAAATGCAGTACTTTTAAAGGCGAAGGTGACCGATTTCAATTTCGTTCTTTCTTTCTGTCTTTCGAAAACACCTTCGGCTGTCGAACAGATATTACATCAGCTGCTAAATTGCAATATTTGAAAGCGCATTTGAGTGGCTTTGCATTGAGGGACATAGAACATCTTTCCAATGTGGATGAAAATTATTCGACCGCAATAAAGATTTTGAAAGATCTTTATTTAGACAAACCATTTATCATAGATTCTTTGTTTCACAAGATAGATTCTGCAGCTGTCTTGAGTGGTAGGAATCTTGATGACATTCGAGCCTTTATTTCAGAAATTCGAGCCCATCTTCATGAACTGAGAGAATTTGGTTTAGACTTTCTTGAGAATTGACACACCTGGCAATAGACTTGTCAGTCACATTGTAGTTGACAAGCTACCATCATCTTTCCTCAGGGAATTAAAGATCGATACGAAGGAAGAGTATCCTTCAATCAACTTAATATTTGATCGTTACCATTACATCCTGAAATCTTTAGAGAAATTTCAAAAGAAAAACGTCTCGTCCTCTTTGCCTTCATTTTCAAAGAAGAACATGAAGGAAGATCGTTATTCCTCGTTTCGTAAAGAGAAGAATCTTCTTCTTTTAACACTTCATGGAAGAGAAGTGAGCATAAAGAAACAACGTCGAAATCATCAACTGTTGCACTTCGTTCTGCAGTTGCCAAAAGGATTAATCCTGTTGGTGATGCAACAGCAGTTGGAATGTAAAATATGTGATGGCAAACATTACATGTCCTCATGTACTACTTATGCTACACCTTCGGCACGAAGAGAGAGATGTATAGAACTTGGGATGTGTGGCAACTGCTCCAGCTTGAAGCATGCCTCTAGCAGTTGCCCTGCGAAGAGATATGGCCTTACTCGACCTTGTGGCCTCTGTCGCAGTAGAGCCCACATCACTGCTTTATGTTCAGCTGGAACATCGAACAAGAAATCGAACCTACAACCTCAAGGCACTAAATTGGACACACCCTCTTCTTCCAAAGGGGTCTCTTTAAATGAATCCACTGACTCGACATCTTCACAACATCTTTGCATCAACACTAGTGCTTCTGAAGCAAACTGCCTTCTTCCAACCATCGCCATCAAGGTTAAGAAAGGCAACAAAGTTGTTATAGCACGCATGCTGTTGGACTTTGGATCACAGCGCAGTTATTTCGGCAGCAGAGTGCTCAGAAGGCTAGGTGTAAAGTTTAACACCCTACCTTCATACCGTAATCGGATTAAGACCTTCCTCGGCGAGCAGGAACGTGATATGCGGTCTATCGATTTAGAACTGCTATTATGTGGCACTCAGTATACTAACATGCCCATATTTATCGACCCTGATCTTGAAGTCAGCTTTGAGGTTAAAGGCCTCAAGGAAGCGATGTTGAATATCTTGGAGAGTCAAATCGATATCGCAGATGGATATTATAAAGACTCGGTGGAAGATTGTGTCGAAAATATAGACGGACTTTTAGGCATCGATGCTTTACACCAACTTTAAACACTTCCGCGTCGTGAATTGTTTGGGAGGGAGTGCATTTGAATCGTGTCGCGGTGTTATCCCCTATGGTCCAGTGAAGGCATTTCTTACTCCTTCACAAATCAACTCTATATTTAAAGAGGGTTCATCCATGCCTCATCAACATTCGAAACAACGTTCGGAATTGTGACAGTTTCCTTCTTCACTTAGAAAGTCTGTCTCCAAGGTACCGAAATATCTCGTGAACCATGTAGTCGAACCTGCACCTACTTATTTCGATCCACTGACCTTCACTCACTCTGATGTCGACCTCGATTTGGGACTGGAGAATATGTACCGTCTCGAGTCACTAGAAATAGATGAACAGTCGAACCAAGGGTCCATTGACTCTCTTTTCATCCAGAAATTCCAGGACGGTATATGCTTCAAGAACGGAAAGTACCATGTTGAACTTCCCTGGTACGAAGACGTCCTGAAATTGGTCCCTTCGAATTACAAAGTAGCCTTAGCTGCTTTGCATAGAGTGAGGAAGAATCTCGAAGGTAAGGGTCTCGTCTCGGCCTATGGAGACATCTTTCGACAATATTTGAAGGAGGGAATAATAGAAGCAAATACAGGTTCCATACAAAGATTTCCATAAATATATTTGGATCCCTCATCGACCCATCATTAAAACACAGGCTCAGGTGACGACCAAGATCCGTCCTGTATTCAACTGTAGCTTGAAGATAGGAGACAGCCCTTCATTAAACCAGGCTTCATACCCTGGTGTCGACCTATTGGCATCTCTGTTCCGTCTACTACTGCAGTTTCGAACCAATCAATTTGTAGTGATGGCTGATATTTCGAAAGCTTTTCTTCAGATCCGATTGAAATTGGAAAAAGATAGGAACTTGTTTTGTTTCTTTTGGCAAGAAGGAGAGAAACTTCTAACGTTTCGGTACACCACAATTATTTTTGGGCTGGCCGTAAGTCCTTATGTCTTATGCGCAGTTATAAGACAACATGCCCTTAAATATCCATTGGACCTTTGCTCTTCTCTCCTTATCAATAATTTGTACATGGACAATTTCCTTTATACTTGCTCTTCTATTGAAGACATGAAGACTATTTTTCATCAAACCACTTCCCGCCTGAAGGAAGGTGGATTCGACCTATGTTCCTGGAATTCGAACAATCGGGAACTTCGAGAACTATTTGAGCTGAAGAATAAAATTTCTACACATCAATGTTCAGAAGAGCGAGGTATTGGGATATTTGTTCCATATAGATTCGGACTCGTTTTCCTTAAGTGACTTCAACCTTGGTGATGTGACTACCAAAAGACAACTTCTTTCCGAAGTAGCCAAAGTCTTCGACCCCTTGTCACTGTTCCTTCCCGTGACCATACGAGGCCGTCTTCTGGTAAAGAAGACGTGGGAACAAGAGATCGGCTGGGACGAAGAAGTGGACCAAGAGTTGAAGCACGCTTGGGGAAAACTTCGTAGGAACCTGGAATCTTTAAAGACAATGAAGTTTCCTAGGTCTTGTTTCGAAACAGATGATCCTGATTTGTATATTGATTTATTCTGTGACGCAAGCACATTGTGTTACGGATTTGTCACCTATATTTCATCGGAGTCTCGTGGTACCAACATCCTTTGGTCTAAAGGAAAAGTTGCTCCAACGAAGGGAAAAACCTTGCCAATGCTGGAGTTACTTTCTGTCTATCTGGCTTTAAAGTGCTTGCCTCAAGTCCTTTCCAGCTTTCCAAGCACTAAATTTAGAGAGGTGAGAATCTTCTCAGACTCTCAAATCACATTGGCATGGTTAATATATGGAGGAAAAAAGAACAAGAGCATCTTTGTTAAAAATCGAATACAGGACATCAGACTGATGACAGCTTCTCTCAAAAAAGACCATTCTTTGTCGTCGACATTTCACTATGTCAAGTCGGAAGAGAATCCTGCTGACTTAATAACTAGAGGAATCTCTCTGAAGGAATTCGAGAAGAAAAATCAGATTTGGTCTCATGGTCCTGAGTGGCTCTCTTCTGATCCAGTATACTGGCCGAAGATCGAATGTGAATACTTGGAGTCAGGAATGTCAATTCCATCGACATCTACTCCTGTATTTACTGTCATCACTGAAGCCCAAAGTCCTCCAGTAGTCGACTTCTCACGTTTTTCGAGCTTCAACTCTCTAATAAGAGTTTGTTCCCTATTGTTTAAGTTTTCTGCTGCAAATAGAGATCCTCTCGTTTGTGACAGAAAAGCTCGTCTGTATTGTTTGAAAACAATGCAAAGGGAAGCTTTCTCTAAGGAACTTGAGTTCTTGGAATAGAGTTCCTAAGTTCTTTCCCGTGTACTTCCACCTTTAAGGCGTCCTCGCCGCACAAGGTGTGCAATGTCCGCGCATCAATTTTGCGTGGAATAGGCAACTCGGCTTGTCGCTGTGGTGCCTCTTTCTTTCCTGCCAATGTGGAACCCTTCCATCTTCTGATTTCCCTCCGCATTTAATTTCAATTTCTTTAAAGCCCGCGTCTGCGCTCACCTAAGAAATTTGCGTTAGGTGGGTACTGTAAGGGTGGTTTTCATTTTTTGGATTTGGTGCTCTTTTACTTTCATTTTCATTCTTTTAACACCCCATCCTTGAACAGGGCTTTGCCCGTGAATGGTGGTGATGTGTTAAAAAAAAGAAACAATCGAATGCCCTTAGAGCACCAGATTTGGTTAATAATCTGAATCTGTTTTTAGACAACGATGTACTTATCAGGAGTAAGGGTCGTCTTTCGAGATCGAATTATTACGAATACGACGTAATAAGCCCCATCCTAATGGGGAAAAAGCATCGCCTAACCCATCTGTTGATTCGACAGTCACATTTCGATTGCAAACATCTAGGAATCCAGGCCACCCTAACCAACCTTAGGTTGAAAGGGTTCTGGATTACCTCTGCTCGTACTACAATAAAGCGAGTGTTGTCGGAATGCATCGTGTGCAAAAAATTTAACAATTTTGCTTTCCAATACCCACGCTTCACTAATTTTTCAAAGGCACAAGTGGACCTTTTCCGTCCCTTCCGCCATGTCGGAATCGATTTCACCAAGCATTGGTGGGTGAAGGTAAAGGGTTCGTCGTCTGCACAGAAGATGTTCATTTTGATATACACTTGCATGCACGTTCGAGCAATATATCTCAGACATGTCGACTCAGTCTTTCGTTCTTTCGTTTCAAAGGTTTGTAGTCAAATTCGGAGTCCCCGACGTACTCTACAGCGATAACGCAAGAAGTTTCATCCAGGGAGTCGATGCTATAGAATCTTTCGTAGTATCAGAAGTCGGAAACGAGTTTCTGAGAAAAAACCAAATTGTGCACAAGCGCATACCCCTCTATAGTCCCTGGGTCGGAAGCCTTTGGGAAAGAATGATCAGAGTCGTGAAAGACTGCCTAATGAAGACGATAGGACGATCATCACTCGAGTATTTCGATTTTGTAACAACTCTTTCGGAGATAGCTGATGCTATTAACTCTAGACCTCTTACATATACATCGAGTGATGATGAATTGATGCCGATTACCCCGAATTGTTTCTTGAAGCCCAGTTCCAAGACTAGCATGGCACTACCCGGAACAGGATCAAATAATCCCTTCTGGAGTACCACTTCTTCGGCCAGGAACGCGCTTCTACAATCTCTCAGAAAATCATCGGAACGATTCGAGGACTTTCGCACACGTTGGTATCACGAATATCTCCTCAGTCTTCGAGAGTCTAGTCGTGATATGTATCAGACAAAATGGGACAATTTAATCAAAGTCGATGACGTAGTTTTGATTAAAAGTCCAGTAAAAGAACGACCTTTCTGGCAAATGGGTATTGTTGACCAACTCATTCATGGAGATGACGGTAAAGTCCGAATAGTATCGGTAAGAACGCCAGGAGGACAGTCGAACTTGTATCCGATTAAAATCCTTTACCCGCTGGAATTGTCTATAACTCACAGCGGTAAGGGGAAAGATTTGGATACATCCTCCTGTTGCATCAACATCCGTCCAGCCTCAATCAAATCAAACAGTTCCAGTTTCAGGCCCTCCTAGTCCTAAGCCTCGTCGTACAATCCGCAAAGCTGCAGCAAGAGCGAGAACAAAATTTGCTCAAACATCTTCGTCGGAACAGGAATCGGAATCGGATTAGGATTATCTTATAATGGGAGGGATAGTTGTACAAAGGGTGGGGAATATGATTTTCAGATAAAGTTGACCTTTTAAGGAATGCGTTATAGACGTGTTCCACTTGTCGAGCGTTTGAGAATCAATATATGCCTCCCTAGTACTTCCGGGGAGTCATCCCCCCCCCGGGAGGATATTAGAATTATTCTTAACGTAAAGTAAGTTTAAAATATTCATAATTTTCTAATTCGTTTTGGAAATGTGTAAATTTGTTCGGAGTCATTTCAAAATCACTTAAAGTTTAATTTTTGCCCAAAATTGCTTTGAGAAAGAGATGCATGGAATGGAGACTTTAAAAAAATACACCTTGTACGTCATATTGAACATAACTCGTGATCGCGGAGTGATATTTGAATTAGCGTATCAAACTGTGCGAAATAGTTTTTTTTTCTCTCTGGATTTTCATCGCATTAAGACGTTCTAATTTTGCTCTGTGATAGTGAAAGTGACTATTTTAAATCGTATCTCTAATTGTGGAAAATCTTAAATTTAGTTTTGAATACTTCGTTAATTTGACTTTTTTTGTTAATCGATTTAACTTGAACATTTGAACCTAAAATTCGACCTTTTGATAAAACTTAAAGATAAGCGTTAGTTTTGTAATTTGCGAGAGGTGAAATTTTATCTTAGTATATCGTCCGGACGAGTATTGGGATATTGATAAACCAATTGCTATTCATGATTGATGGCTGTCTGTTTTACCACTAACTACCTAACTCAGAAGCTTTGAAGAGGAGAAGTACATTTCGACTCATATACTGAAGAAGCAAAACTTTTTCAAACAAACGAAACCACAGGTTGGCCAAACATCTAATATAAGGTTTGTTTCTAATTTATGTATTTCTTTTTTCGAAGCTTTTGGGCAGATTTGCTTCTGAGTATTTGTTTAATTATCACATTACAATTTTATGTGATCCGCAAATTTTTTATCGTAAAATTGCTATATTGGAAAGTGCTAGCTATTTCTCCTACGCCTTAAATCTTATAACATCTTACGCATTTCCAATAATATATATATATATATATATATATATATATATATATATATATATATATATATATATATATATATATATATATATATATATATAACTTACTTCCATTATCTTTCAGTAAGACTTTATCAGATCCTGTGAGCTTGGAAGATTGAGAAGCAGTTCTAAGACTTGAATAAAGAACGCAAAGCATCCAGATAATGAGAGAAACAATGGCCTCTGTATCCATTCGGTTAACATGAACCTGAAAATTATATTTTTTTCAGTCTTGATTACATCATTCATTTTTTATTTAACTAGAATGTATTAGTTAGAAACCAATCATTCTATTCATTTTTACTTGAAAAACTTACAGGTGGAGCTGGTGTAGTTACATCATCATCATCATCACCATCCAACAACTCCTTCGCCTTTTCAAGATAACTCTTCTCTGGCTGATGATATGAAGACGATGATGTGTTTCCCCCCATAATTTGATCCCAATCAGGTTTGCAAGCACTATTTGGAGAATTAGTCATTGCAGACCATGTCAAGTACATGGTGTACAAAGTAATGACTGATGCCTGAAGGAGTCCTGATCTGGGTTGTGCCTCTTGAATTTTTGGATGGACACTCACAATGCTCACAATGACACAAATAATTAAATTGAAAGATATGAAAAACTTATGCAGAGAACAATCATTTGGCTGAAAAAAATTATATATATATATATATATATATATATATATATATATATATATATATATATATATATATATATATATATATATATATATATATATATATATATATATATATATATATATATATATATATATATATATGCAAATGCAAATTTAAATTTTTTTTATTTAGATCAAAATTAATAATCAGAATAATTATTAATTAGTGTCGAATATAAATAATATAATAATATAATGAAATAACGATTAATGATTTCATTAAAACAGTTAAAGTAATGAAGAAAAATATTATTAAAGTAAAGATTTCAGTACCTGGATCAAAAGATGCCAGAAGTATGAAAAATAAAGAAATTAAAAACTGGCAGCCACTTTAAAGTTAAATATAATTAGTGAAATAAGATTAAAAAAAAATTATTTTGATGACATCAAGTTCTGGTAAAGTAAAGAATCTGGCTTAATGATAAATTTTTTAGATAAATTCAAATGCTAAAGTTGTGAGAAATAATACTTACAGTAGTATAATAAACGTAAAACAGAACCACTGCAGTGATTGAGAGAGCATAGTTAATAAATGATGAACTCAAAAGTGCACAATACCTGTTGATATATATATATATATATATATATATATATATATATATATATATATATATATATATATATATATATATATATATATATATATATATATATATATATATATTATATATATATATATATATATATATGAAGCAAATTTTTCAAGTTTATAGTAATCCTTCATTGGTTTTTCTTGGAATGATTATTGGTTTGGTGATGGTTAGTGGGGTAGAGCATTGAGGTGCACAGAATGTACAACTGATCATAACTGATGTGTCTCCGTCATGGTGGTGTACATTCTACATTCTTTCCCTTCATTTAAAACTAACACAGCCTCATTTAACTCTGCTTCTTCTTGCGCTATTCACTGCAGGGGCACTCCCTTCAGGAAATTATCATTGTCTCCAGACTCAAGTAATTCATGCAACTAATATTTTGTCCCAGAATTATTCAAATCTTTTCTCCATGACACTGAACACACTTTTCTTCTGGTTCAAATTCAATCAAGCTCTTTCTGAAATTTTCGAGAAATTGTATACTTTAACCTTGCTTCTACCTCCTCCTCTCCTCTAATATCTTCAATAGCACAACTACCATTTTCTGCTAACTCTGAGCTCTTCTCTTAAACTTTTACTTTTAATTTCATCTGCAGGTGATACTAGAGCTATCCTCCTTCTCGACCTCCTCCGATTCGTTTATGCCTTATACTGTAATTTCCTCTACAGACGTATTTTTCTGCTCTCCCTCAAGCATAAAACTTAAAAGATGTATGATTCAGATGACATTCCTCCAATGATTTTCAAAACTTGAGATTCTGAGTTTATATCCTGCCTTAGTAAACTATGTTGTTTCTGCATGAGCTTAAGCCAAGAAGGGGGATCTCTCTCAAACCTCCAATTATCGGGCTATGCCTTAACCTTCATTCTTTTTAAACTAAAGTTCAGAAGAGTAGCGTCCATTGTAAAAGCAATAGTATAGAGAGAGTGACACAACAATTCGATGGGCAGAAAAAGACTGCAGAGTTAGTGAGAGCAAAAGAGCATGTAAGATGAAAAGCCTTAGCTTCAACTTTTCGAAAATTGTATGAATGGACCCACCCCAGATATGAAACATACTCCATACAGGAGCAAACAACACCCCTATAAAGAGAAAGCAAATGGAGAGGAATTAGATTCTGAAGGTGCCTCAGAACACCTTACCTTTTAGAAGTTTATTTAGATAAGAGATGTAATATGATCTTTGCAAGAAAGATCACAAGTAAAAGCACCGAGAATGTGTAATATTTTTTAGAGAGAGGCATCGTTACTCAAGTAATTGTCATAGTTGTGTGGAAGGTTGTATCAAGTACAGACATGGAGGAATTGAGTTTTGGAGGCAGTGAAAATGATCATGAAATATGAGAAAGATCACCTGGAGGTTAGTTGCTCCAAGGCCATCCTCCTCGCATCAACTAACTGCTGTTGGGAAAGGTGTCTTTCAAACTAAAAGGAGTAATGAAGAGTGGAATAATTGGTATGGGAGTGGATAGGCAATGAAATAATAGAAAGGTCATTAATGAAAAATAGAATGATAGTAGGTTGAATGGCTATGAGTGAGTTTCCTATTTACACAGTCAGTTGTCATTCGGTATTCAAGTGAAAGTCTGAATGTTATTGTTTCATCTTTTTCAATGCACTAACTTGTTTGGATTTTTTTATCTGTTTATTTTATTTGGAAATTATTTGATATTTTGATCTGTTTGATGAGCTATTATTTAAGCAGCTTGCAACATTTTGGTGTGGTATTTTTCCATTTGATCGCTGAAGGGAATTCATGCCTATACACTGATCATTGGTAATTCAGGTAATAACTTTGTAGATTTGGCTGATTAAGCTTTAAATTAACTATGCTTCAATAATTATGCGAAAAGAAATTAAGGTTATTTATTTTAAAGTATTTTGTTGCTTTTTCATTGCTTTTATTTATGCTATGCTATGGTTGCTTATGGTATTATTTATTATTATTGTTATTGTTGTGAGGTTGTTGTGGTTGTTTTTTAAGCTTTATAGTTGATTCATGGCATTCTTCAGTGCAATGGGTTCCACCATTTTCACAGTGTCACTTCTTGGTATGAATTGGTTGCTGTAGTAATCCAGAAAACTGGACAGGAAAACTTGTGCAGGTATTAAGAGATTTTTAAAATATTTTTTTAGGTAGGAGATAACAGCTGATGGTGTTACTTGCTTTGGTAAAGTAAAGTTTTAATGAAACATTTAATCTCTTTCATTAATTTTATTATTTTTATGTATGTATTAATATACAATGACTTGAGGGACTGATATTTTTTTTTTTACTTATTTTGAGCTGAAACACTGAGGATTGATATTCCAGCAAGAGTACCCAGGTACATTCCCAATCCTGGATCACATCACAAAAAGTGCACCTTAAAATAAAAGAGCTCATAGTGTGATTTTATTTTATGGACAAATAATTTAAAAAAATTAAAAAAAAATAAAAAATACTAAAGTTCATGAAATTCAGTGTATATGTTATTTATAAAAACAGGATTGGTAATAATATTGTATATATTTGTTATGATTATTAATGGTATTATTGAGATATTAGTACTTGCTTAACTGTGAAGTATGGTATAAATAAAGTTAACCTTGGGGTGTTATTTTGGGCATTACTTTTATTATATTTTGAGCATCATGACATAATAATTTCGGTTCCATATAATTTTATAAAGCATTTATATTGTTGTGATAATTATTTTCTTGAATTTGATTATTCTTTTTTTGGTTTTCTAAATATTGGTTCATTGGATATGCTATTTTATCAAATAAAACATGAAAATTTCTTCCTTAAAAATTTGTTAATAACTATAGGACTTTTGAGTGTGTGATTATTTGTTTCCTTTCAGTTTCTTGTAGAGAGACTCACATTTAATTTTTTTTTTTCAAATTGTGGTGATAACGTAATTTCCATTACAATGTCACTATTAATAAATTTCAAATAGTATTTTGGATATCTACAACAGCTGCTATATAATGACTAGAAAGGAAATCAAAAAGAAGGAAACAGAGCGAATGTTTGATGATGAAAGAGAAGTTTGGAAATCAAAGCTTTGTGGCAGACTCTAGCAATTGAAGGCTTTTAATATGTCCAGCAGTACAGTGAAAGATTTATCGAAACACCAAAGAGAGGAGAACCAAGAGTCAGAGAAAAGGGAAGAAGATAACCATTAGAGTTTCATTTACAAAAAACATGCTGGCGATCAGAGATAACATTACAAGAATTGAGAAGTTTCCAAATCTTGCTGTGAAGGATATATTAAAAAACTTTCAAACAATAGAATGGTAATGAAACAGGAATAGAATTAGAGGGTTGAGAAAGGTTCTTCATTCATCGCATATTACAAGCAAAAATGAAGGTAGAAATAGAGAGACATATAAAATAGTTTAACAAAGTGTATATAGGGGGAGGACGTGGCGAAGTCCGAAGCGATTTGGGCTTAATCGCTGAGTGATAAGGTGGGCTAGACCATCCCGTTTCACTCCGTTGCCCTTTGGTTCGTTCCTTTTCGCGTTTCACCTTCTCAGAGTGTCTCTAGTGTACCCTCGTCCCACATGGGAGTGTCTATGCTCCCACTTCTCCTTCCCCCAACTCCCTTCTCACGTTCCTACAAATTTAAAAGCGAAGCGCTTACTCCTACATTACCTTTAAAATAACAAAAAATGACAAAACATAGAACTGCCTCGGAGATGCTACGAGGGGCGGCATCCAAAGAATGCCCCTCATCCACTCCTTCCCCCATCACCACTTGGGAGTTGGTGGCCTCCGGTGATGAGGTTTGGTGCCACCAAGACCTCTATGCCGACTTACCCTGGTGCACGATCTTCCTTTTTCATTAACTTTTGCAACATTCGTGGTCTCTTTACTAATTTCCACTTTGTCGAACACCACCTCTCTTCTTCTAGACCTCATCTCTTATTCTTAACCGAAACTCAGGTATTTGAGTGCTCTGACAGCAAACCCTACTCTGTTTCCTCCTACTGTCTCTATCCTCAATTTTCAGCCAAA
>SEYY01009087.1:0-16858 GCA_009176605.1 Armadillidium nasatum
GGTGGCGTAAAAAAACTACGAAGGCGCTTCAGAACACTCGACCTTTTCGAAGCTTGTTTAGAAAGAGAAGTAATGTGATCTTTCCAAGAAAGATCGCGAGAAAAAGAAAACACGAGAATATTGAGAACAGATGAAGGTTTGAGTTGAGTGTTTTCGAAGATGTCATAGTTGTGTGGAAGATTGTGTCGAGTAGAAAGATGGAGGAATTGAGTTTTTGAGGCATTGAAAACGACCATGTTTTCTCTGCCCCAATTTGAAATCAGGGATAGATCAGAGGTCAGTTGCTCCAAGGCAATCCTTCTTGCGTCTAATAACTGCTGTTGGGAGGGACGTCTTTCAAATTGAAAGGAATAATGAAGGGTGGAGTCATCGGCATAGGAGTGTATAGGAGACGAAGTAATAGAGAGAAGATCATTGATGAAAATTAGAAAAGAGTTGGAGAAAGGACAGATCCTTGAGGAACACCACTATTTATAGATTTATAGGAGGAACTGTGGCCGTCTACAACAGCTGCTATAGAACGACCAGAAAAGAATTAGAAGTCAGAGAGAAGGATAGATTCCGAAAGAGGGAAGTTTGGAAATCAAAGCTTTGTGCCAGACTCTATCGAAAGCTTTCGATATGTCAAGCGCCACAGCGAAAGATTCACCGAAACCCCGAAGAGCGGAGGACCAAGAGTCAGAAAGTAGGGAAAGAAGATCACCAGTAGAATTTCCTTTACGAAAGCCATACTGGCGATCAGAGATAAGATTAGAAGAATTGAGATGTTTCCAAATCTTCCTGTTAAGGATAGATTCGAAAACTTTAGAAAGAACGGAGGTTAAAGAAATTGGACGATAGTTAGAGGGTTGAGAAGGGTCCCCTTCTTCGGTACAGGTTGAATGAGCGCACGTTTCCAACAAGAAGGGAAGATCGAAGTAGAAAGGCAAAGACGAAATAGTTTACCAAGGCAGGGTGCAAGCTCAGAAGCACAAGTTTTGAGAACCGCAGGAGGAATACATCAGGACCATACGCCTTCTTAGTGTTAAGCTCAGAGAGAGCAGAAATGACATCTTTAGAAGAAATTACAATGTTAGGCATAAATGAGTTGGAGGGGTTGTAGGAGGAGGAATAGCTCCGGAATCGTCCAAGGTAGAGTTAGAGGCAAAAGTTTGAGCGAAGAGTTCAGCTTTAGTAGAAGGTAAAATGGCAGTTGTGCCATCAGAAGATACTAGAGGAGGGAAAGAGGAAGAAGCAAAGTTAGAGTTGACATTTTTTGCGAAATGCCAGAAAGGGCGAGATGAAGAAGAACCAGAAAGGTTTTTTATCTCGAAGAATAGATTTTGCACGATTCCGGGATGAAATATAAGTAGCATGAGTTTCAGGAGTTTGAAGACGACGGTAATCTCTGAAGGCAGCATCCCTGCGGCGGATAGCGCGAGAACAAGCAGAGTTAAACCAAGGTTTGTTAGGTTTAGTAGAAGGGAAAGAATATGGAATGTACGCTTCCATGCCAGAGAGAATCACCTCGGTTATACGCTCGGCACACTCCGAGGGACCCCTCCCACGAAAGCAATAATCATTCCATGGAAAATCAGAGAAGTACAACCGCAAGTCTGACCAGTTAGCAGCACCGAAGTGCCAAGACGTCTCCTCGCTGAGGCGGGGGCCGTTCTTGCGGAAGACTTGAAGAGACAGAACAAGATACGGAGATAAGAAGGTGATCGGATTAAAAAATAATAATATATATATATATATATATATATATATATATATATATATATATATAATATATATATATATATATATAGAAAATGACGATAATAATAATAATAATAATAATAATAATAATAATAATAATAATAATAATAATAATAATAATAAAATTTTTTTTATATATATATATATATATATATATATATATATATATATATATATATATATATATATATATATATATATATATATATATATATATATATATATATATATATATATATATATATATATATATATATATATATATGTTCCTACTCCTTCAACCCCCTCCAACTCATTTATGAATAAATTTGTAATTTCTTCTAAAGACCTTATTTCTTAACTCTCTGAGCTTAACACTAAGAATTAGTACCTACCTGATTTTATTTCTTCCGTTGTTTTCAAAACGTGCTTCAGAGCTTACAACCTGCCTTGTTAAATTATTTCCTCTATGTCTTTCTACTTCAACCTTATTTTCTTGATGGAAACGTGCGTTTATTCAGCCTATGGCGAAGAAGGAGGGACCCCTCTCAACCCTCTAACTACCGTCCCATTTCTTTGACTTCCATTTTTCCTAAAGTTTTTGAGTCTATCCTTGACAGGAAGATTTAGAAACTTCTCAATTCTTCTACTCTTATCTCTGATTGCCTGCATGACTTTCGTAAGAAACCCTCTACTAGTATTATTCTTTCCCTTCTCACTGACTCTTGGTCCTCCGCTCTTCGACATTTCGATGAATTTTTCCTTGTCTGCTGGTTATATCGCAAGCTTTACGATAGAGTCTAAAACAAAGCTTTGATTTCCAAACTTCCTTCTTTCGGAATCTATCCTTCTCTCTGTGGCCTTTTCTCTGATTTCCTTTCTAGTCGTTCTATAGCAGCTGTTGTAGACGGCCATCGTTCATCGTATATATCTATTAATAGTGATGTTCCTCAAGGATTTGTCCTATCCCCAAAACTTTTTTTTTCTCATTAATGATCTTCTCTCTATTACTTCATCTCCTATCCACTCCTATGCTGATGACTCCACCCTTCATTACTCTTTTCAGTTTGAAAGGCGCCCCTCCCAACAGCAATTAATAGACGCAAGGAGAGTAGCCTTGAAGCAACTAATCTATTATCTATTTCGCACTTCTAATTAGGGCAGATAAAACATGATCATTTTCTATGCTTCAAATATGATATCTTCTTCGAAAACACACAACTGAAACCTTCATCTCTCCTTAATACTCTTGGTGTTTCTTTCTTGGAAAGATCACATTAATTCTCTTACTAAACAAGTATCCAAGAAGTTAGGTGTTCTGAGGCGCTTTAAAACTTCTTCACACCACACCAGCTGCTTGCTCTTTAAAAGGGTGTCGTGTGTTACGGAGTACGCTCCACACATCTGGAGTAGTTCCACTCATAAGGCTCTCCTTGAAAATGTGGAGTCTAGAGCTTTTCGACTTATCAACTCTCCTTCACTCTAATTTTCTCCAGTCTCTTTCCGACTGTCGAATTGTTGCGTCACTTTCTCTGTACTATCGAGATTACAGTGTACACTTCTCTTCCAAACTCTCTCGTCGCATACCTCCTCCTTTGAGAAGAGCTTGCGATACGTCTTTCTACACAGCCTCATCTTTCCTTTGTTCAACTCTCTGCACCTAGACTTAAACTGCTTTTATCAATTGTACATGTACTCTACTGGTAAAGTCTGGAACACACTCCCTTCATCTATTTTCCCAATTCCCTATAAATTACTCACCTTGAAGCGCCGTGTTTTGGGAGATGTTTGCCTTTAATCTGACCAGGATCCCGATTTTCTCCTTCCTCTGGTGGAAATTTTGTAGGTCTCTAGTCTTTGGCCACCAGAAGTAAATAAAATTACATACATATGTATATATATATATATAATATATATATATATATATATATATATATATATATATATATATATATATATATATATATATATATATATATATATATATATATATATATATATATATATATATATATATATATATATATATATATATATATATATATATATATATATATATATATATATATATATATATATATATATATATATATATATATATATATATATATATATATATATATATATATATATATATATATATATATATATATATATATATATATATATATATATATATATATATATATATATATATATATATATATATATATATATATATATATATATATATATATATATATATATATATATATATATATATATATATATATATATATATATTGACCAATTATCAGAAATTATATTGTAGAGCTTAATAAAATGAAGCAATTTTATAAAAATTTTACAACACAAAACATACTAATTTTTATGGTTGTAAATTGGATCGTAGAGAAACTCATCCATAATATTTTATTACTTTTAAATCAGACGCAAATTAAATACATAATTGAACTAGATAGTTTCTAATAACTAACTAATATTTCAAAAAGAGACCATCAAATAATGAAAATAAAATTCTACAATAAAACTATTAAAGTTTTATTATACTTTTCCATAAAATAATTTTAAAAATAAACGTTTTATTACGAACAAATTTTGAAAATTTTCTACCACCCAAATTTATAAATCTTCTTCCCTAATAAATAAGAATAAAGTTTACTGGTTGGAAACATAAAGGAAGAGATACACCATAAAAGATAATAACTTTAATTCATTGTTTCCTATTTTATTATATGAGAAATAATTATGACTTTCAGGATTTGGAAAATAATAATTATAATAAAAGAGATTATAAGAGTAATAACAATAGTAGTAATAAGAGTAATTATTATTATCATTATTATTATTATTATTATTATTATTATTATTATTATTATTATTATTATTATTATTATTATTATTATTATTATTATTATTATTATTATTATTATTATTATTATTATTATTATTATTATTATTATTATTTTTATTATTATTATTATTACTGAATTTTAATTATTATTATCACCGTTATTATAATTCTAATTATTATTATTATTATTATTATTATTATTATTATTATTATTATTATTATTATTATTATTAT
Source organism: Armadillidium nasatum (assembly GCA_009176605.1). Classification (NCBI taxonomy): domain Eukaryota; kingdom Metazoa; phylum Arthropoda; class Malacostraca; order Isopoda; family Armadillidiidae; genus Armadillidium; species Armadillidium nasatum. The sequence continues at coordinate 4,808 of SEYY01009087.1, forward strand.
TATTATTATTATTATTATTATTATTATATTATTATTATTATTATTATTATTATTATTATTATTATTATTATTATTATTATTATTATTATTATTATTATTATTATTATTATTATTATTATTATTATTTATTATTATTATTATTATTATTATTATTATTATTATTATTATTATTATTATTATTATTATTATTATTATTATTATTATTCTTAAATTATTATTATTATTATTATTATTATTATATTATTATTATTAGTTTTTATTATTATTATTTTCTATATATTATTATTATTATTATTATTATTATTATTATTATTTATTATTATTATTATTATTATTATTATTATTATTATTATTATTATTATTATTATTATTATTATTATTATTATTATTATTATTATTATTGTTATTATTATTATTATTATTTTAATTATTTCAATTATTATTTTCATTATTATTATAATTATTATTATTATTATTATTATTATTATTATTATTATTATTATTATTATTATTATTATTATTATTATTATTATTATTATTATTATTATTATTATTATTATTATTATTATTATTATTATTATTATTATTATTATTATTATTATTATTATTATTATTATTATTATTATTATTATTATTATTATTATTATTATTATTATTATTATTATTATTATTATTATTATTATTATTATTATTATTATTATTATTATTATTTTATTATTACTAAAATCGCTAATTTTACTACTTCTTCCATTTTTTATTCATATTGGTTAATTTGGCTCCTTTACTCTTTTCACATATGTTTCAAATCTTAATATTTTTTTTCATTTCTTTGAGAAAATGGTAACTCAAAAACACACACATACTGTTATTAACCAGTAGGAAAAACCGTAAGGAAAACCTCTTGGTCAATACTTTAGGCATTTCTTCCCCATTTCAATAAATGTTTTATTATTATTATTATTATTATTATTTATTATTGTTGTTATTATATTATTATTATTATTATTATTATTATTATTATTATTATTATTATTATTATTATTATTATTATTATTATTATTATTATTATTATTATTATTATTATTATTATTATTAATGTAATGTTACTCATTTAAAAGTTATTATTACGGGATTTTACTGATATTATTATGTTATCATTATTGTTATTATTTCTGTATTACTATAATGTCGTAGTTACTTCTCTAATGCACGTGATTTACACTCCAGCGACAACATTTTCTAGTAATTAATGCTAACACTACTGTAATTGATATTGGACTTCACCTTTTTTTGACTTTATAATTATCAATATTCATTAATTTTTATTTTATTATTATCATCGTTACTATTATTATTATTACTATTACTGTTATTGTAATTTTTATTATCATTATGCTTAATATTGTTTTTACATTTAATTTTGATAATTCTATTGATACTTTCAAATTATTGCCTTAATTGAAGTTAGCTTTTGAATCAGCACTAAAAGCCTTATTGCTGTTAGTAGTAAGGGGACCGCTTTCGGGGGGTGTCAGATTTCGAAAATCTGGCAACCTTACAATTTTTATCACTATTATGATTGTTATTATTATTATTAGTTTTATTATTGTTATTATTAATTATTATTAGTATTACAATTTTTATTTATGATTGTTATTATTATATAGTTGATAATATTATTAGTACTTCCTTACCATAATTATTATGATTATTATATTATTTCGATCATTTTTATATTTGAGAATACCTTCTTCCTCTTATCATTATTGTCATTATTATTGATTTTATTATTTTTGCTATTAGAATTGATATTGTTATTACTATTTTCGCTATTATTAATTTTATAAGATAATTGTATTTTAATTATCATTTATCTCTATCACTCATTTTGTTATATGCACCATTTTAGTATTTACTTTTTAATAATAAAATTAAAAACGTTAGTTAACTAATAAACTCTGGGGCGCATTAGAAACTAATGTTTATCCCCTTACAAGTCACTTCATTGTTATTATTATTATTATTATTACTATTATTATTATTATTATTATTATTATTATTATTATTATTATTATTATTATTATTATTATTATTATTATTATTATTATTATTATTATTATTATTATTATTATTACTATAGTTAATAATATACGACCTACTATATATTGGAAATTATTGTGTATGTTCAATTAATAAAGCATCTTAAATTTGAATTATATATTATTATTGTTATTATTATAATTTCAATTATTATTATTATTATTATTATTATTATTATTATTATTATTATTATTATTATTATTATTATTATTATTATTATTATTATTATTATTATTATTATTATTATTATTATTATTATTATTATTATTATTATTATTATTATATTATTATTATTATTATTATTATTATTATTGTTATTATTATACTTAACATCATCATTTTCGTAGGACTGATAACTGATCCCCAGAAAAACATTTTATTTGAAATGAAATATTAAAAGGAATTGTTAATGAAAAATGAAATATAAAATGAAATATAATATAATATATGTTAACTGAATATATTTATTATTATTATTATTATTATTATTATTATTATTATTATTATTATTATTATTATTATTATTATTATTATTATTATTATTATTATTATTATTATTATTATTATTATTATTATCATTAATATTAAAGGAATTGTTAATGAAAAATGAAATATAAAATGAAATATATATAATATAATATATGTTAACTAAATATATTTATTATTATTATTATTATTATTATTATTATTATTATTATTATTATTATTATTATTATTATTATTATTATTATTATTGTTACCAATCTGCATAATATTAATAATATTATTACTAATTTGCATAGTACTGAAAAGGAATCATTTTCTGAAAGCTCAAATAGAGTAATTTTCTTATCCTACTCTTTGATTCTTGATAATCAGTTTTTCGGTTATTACGTTGAATAATTGGCTGAAGATTTTCTTATTTTTCTCCTTGATTCTTGGTTTTCTGTTTTACGGTATTTCGTTGAAACATTTCCTGTAAACTCTAATGATGATATTTTTATCCTACTCCTTGATTCTTGGTCCTTGGTTTTTTGGTATTATGTTAAATCATTTGCTGAAAACTCTAGTGATGATTTTCTTATCCCACTCTTTGATTCTTGGTCCTCTGTGTTTTGGTATTTCGTTGAATCATTTGCTGTAAACTCTAATGATGATTTTCTTATCTTTCTCTTTGATTCTTGGTCCTCTGATTTTCGATATTTCGTTGAATCATTTGCTGTAAACTCTAATGATGATTTTCTTATAGTACTCTTTGATTTTTGGATTTCTGTTTTACGGTATTTCATTGAATCATTTGATGTAAACTATAATAATAAATTTCTTATCTTACTCTTTGATTTTTGATTTTTCTATTTTTCGGTATTTCGTTGAATCATTTGAAGTAAACTTTAATGATGATTTTCTTATTCTACTCTTTGATTCTAGGTCCTCTATTTTTCGATATTTTGTTGAATCATTTGCTGTAAAATCTAATGATGATTTTCTTATTTTACTCCTTGATTCTTGCTCCTCGGTTTTTCGGTATTCCGGTGAATCATTTGCTGTAAACTCTAATGATGATTTTCTTATCCTACTCTTTGATTTTTGGCTTTTTGTTTTTCGGTATTTTGTTGAATTATTTGCTGTAAACTATAATGATGAATTTCTTATCCTACTCTTTGATTCTTGGTCCTTTGTTTTTCGGTACTTTGTTGAATCATTTGCTGCAAACTCTAATGATGATTTTTTTAACCTTCTCTTTGATTCTTGGTTTCAGTTTTTAATATTTCGGTGAATCATTGGCTGTAAAATTTAATAATGATTTTCCTATCCTATTCTTCGATTCCTGGTTTTCTGCTTATCTTTATTTCAGTGAATCATTCGCTGTAAGCTCTCCGGTGATTTTCTTATCTTAATCTTTGATTCTTGGTCCTTCGATCTTCTATTTTGCTGAATCTTTCGCTGTGGTCCTGGACTTATCAATGTTTTGATTTCGATTAATCCTTCATTCTGTGTCCTTCTCGCTGATTCCCTTTTCGGTCGTTCTACAGTTGCTGTTGTGGACTGTCAAAGCTCATCCATTAATTTTTAAGAGATGTTTCAAAGCTGGATTTGATTATTATAAAGTTCTCGGAAACAGATCCAGAGCAGAAGTTGAGAGTTGCTTGTGAAGTGCACCGGAGCTGGGGCTCAATTTTGAAACGTATTGCGCTGTCTTGGTAGAGCTGGAATGGAAATATTTAGATTCACTCACACATATATATATATATATATATATATATATATATATATATATATATATATATATATATATATATATATATATATATATATATATATATATATATATATATATATATATATATATATATATATATATATATATATATATATATATATATATATATATATATATATATATATATATATATATATATATATATATATATATATATATATATATATATATATATATATATATATATATATATATATATATAATATTAAACATCTGCAAACTATAAATATATTTGCCAATTATTCCATAAAAATTAATAGGGAGTCTTATAAAACAATTATTTGTAGTATAAAATAGGCTGGAAAGAAAGATTTAGAGAAAGAACATTCAAAAATACTATTGAAAAAGAAAGGAAAAAATCCACTGTGAAGAAAATGAGGCTCAATTTTCTCTTTACCTTGTTCGCTATTATTGGATTGGCATTTAGTGCTAATGGGTAAGTGTCAAAAAATAATAGTAATATATATATATATATATATATATATATATATATATATATATATATATATATATATATATATATATATATATATATATATATATATATATATATATATATATATATATATATATATATATATATATATATATATATATATATATATATATATATATATATATATATATATATATATATATATATATATATATATATATATATATATATATATATATATATATATATATATATATATATATATATATATATATATATATATATATATATATATATATATATATATATATATATATATATATATATATATATATATATATATATATATATATATATATATATATATATATATATATATATATATATATATATATATATATATATATATATATATATATATATATATATATATATATATATATATATATATATATATATATATATATATATATATATATATATATAATTTAAGATATATTGGTTTACTTTTATTGAACAAGTGAACCAGTCCTTTCATGATGGTTTCCTGTTCTTCTTGATACATGAAACTTTGGCTTAACTTCAAATAATCTTACCTCACCAGCATATTGAACAAATTATGACAACTTCATATAACCTTAACCACCTGCTCAAACTCAATACAAAAATGTTATGGTAGTTAATAAAAATAGTTCGTTAGAACTTAAAGAAAACTGAATAGAAATAGGTAATCTAATGCTCCAGTTGCTTTTCTAAGCATAATGTATTTGGTAAGTCCATTTAAACAACACCAATTAATACCAACTTAGCCTGAAATCACATATCAAAGAACGAGGTGAAACTAGATAAAATAGAACTGAATAAGTATTGTGACCTAGGCTACTAATTAATGATATAAATAGGTTAAAACAATTTAATTAAGTCCAATGACCTACACAAGTTTAAACTATTTCTTTAACATAGAATGTAAGGTCAGTTTTATTCTTTGTATAAACGAACCAATCAAATAAATTACTTATTCAGCTCTTAATGAATCTACATTTGTGAAATTGCTTATGTTAGTCTGTTTTTTTTTTATATTTATATATTGTGGGTGATGTTATTTGAAGTAATGTTAAAAGCTCTTCTATCAAGAAGAAAGAAGATTCTTATTTATAACAAAGCTCTTACACTTTTAATATATATATATATATATATATATATATATATATATATATATATATATATATATATATATATATATATATATATATATATATATATATATATATATATATATATATATATATATATATATATATATATATATATATATATATATATATATATATATATATATATATATATATATATATATATATATATATATATATATATATATATATATATATATATATATATATATATATATATATATATATATATATATATATATATATATATATATATATATATATATATATATATATATATATATATATATATATATATATATATATATATATATATATATATATATATATAGTATATATATATATATATATATATATATATATATATATATATATATATATATATATATATATATATATATATATATATATATATATATATATATATATATATATATATATATATATATATATATATAGTATATATATAGTATATATATATATATATATATATATATATATATATATATATATATATATATATATATATATATATATATATATATATATATATATATATATATATATATATATATATATATAGGGACCGACCGGGGTTGGAATTTTGCCTGGGCCAGGGTTCTGGCAGGGTTTGCCTAAAATTTGTAAAGAGGTCAAAAGCACTGAAATTTTTGGTTAAGAAAACTTAGATATAAATTTAATTCAGGTTTATTTAATTATAAGGAAGGAGTAGAATAGCCAACATTCACTTAAATTAATGATTATATGCATTTTTTCTCAGAAAGAAAAGTTAAGAAAATTACAGATTTTGTATAATGAAAGTTTAAGATAAAAAAAAAAAAATTTTTTTTATTCATAATAGTGATTCAACAGGTTTACCTAGGTAAGACCCTAAAGTAAAGTTTCAAAAAAATGTAAGATATAAAATTATCAGTTTAACGTGTTTTTATACATATCATAGTTATTTTATTGCTATGTATCAAATTTGTATCATTTAGCTACATTATTTCAAAATTATTATTTTGTTTATACTTTCAGTCAATATGGCTAAAAGATCAGCTTCAGCAGTATGGGTGTACTTTACAATGTTTCAGGATAGGCTCGAAATAGCTAAATGTAACATCTGCAGTCAGGAAATTAGAAGATGATCTTAGGGTGCCAATAGTAAAACATTACTTATTTTCTTTGTTCAGTAAAGAGGCAAGAATGTTTTATTTTCTTTTGAAATTTGCACTCACTGACACCTCTTTCCAAGTGAAATAATAAAATTATAATAATAATAATAATGATACTAATAATAATAATAATAATAATAATAATAATAATAATAATAATAATAATAATAATAATAATAATAATAATAATAATAATAATAATAATAATAATATTGTAATAATATATCTGTAATATTAATATATATATATATATATATATATATATATATATATATATATATATATATATATATATATATATATATATATATATATATATATATATATATATATATATATATATATATATATATATATATATATATATATATATATATATATATATATATATATATATATATATATATATATATATATATATATATATATATATATATATATATATATATATATATATATATATATATATATATATATATATATATATATATATATATATATATATATGCTCGATTCTGGCATCCCTCCTCCTACTCCTTCTCCTCTCAGGTGTCCCATGTCTCTACCTGTAATTACACATGATCGGGTTCATGGGATCCTGAAATCTATGAACGTCAGGAAGGCAAGCGGCCCGGACGGCATTCCCCCTCGTGTTCTGAGGGAGTGTGCTTCCGAGTTAGCGCCTGTCCTCGTTCAGCTCTACTCTCTATGCCTTAATACTAATACTTTTCCTCAATGCTGGAAGCGTGCATTTGTTCAGCCGATCCCGAAAAAAGGTAGTCGTTCTGACCCTTCTAACTAATCGACCTATAGCTCTCACTTGTGTTCTGTCTAAAATTTTTGAAACTCTCCTCAACTCTCATTTCCTGGATCATTTGGAGTCTCATTCTCTTCTCTCTGATCACCAGTATGGCTTTCGACGCTCGAGGTCAACTGGTGACATACTCTCCGATCTTACTGATCTATGGTCTTCTGCCCTTAGGGACTTCGGGGAGTCTTGTGTGGTGGCGCTTGACATATCCAAGGCTTTTGACCGGGTATGGCATGCGTCGCTGCTCTCCAAGCTCCCTTCCTTTGGATTTCCTCCTTCTCTTTGCTCACTCTTGTCTAGTTTTCTCTCAGATCGTTCCATTTCGGCTCTTGTAGATGGAGCGACATCTTCCTCCTTTTCTGTCAACTGTGGTGTTCCTCAGGGTTCTGTTTTATCTCCAACTTTATTCTTACTTTTCATTAACGATCTCCTCAACTGCACTTCTAACTCTGTTCACTCTTATGATGATGACTCAACTCTACATTCTTCTACTCATTTCAAATCTGCTCCCTCTTTTGCTTCTAGAGTTGCTTCTCGTCTTCAACTTTCCGATTCCATTCTTGCCGATCTGGATGGGATTTCCCGGTGGGGTCATAGCAACCTTGTAAAATTCAACTCTTTAAAAACTCAAATTCTTCACATCTCCCTCTCAAAAACACCTCCTAACTTTCCTATCCTCTTCGATGGATCTCCCGTCTCACCTGTAAATAACATTAACATTCTTGGTCTAAACATAAACAACAGACTGTTTTGGAAACCACATATTACAATGGTTGCTAAAGCGGCTTCTAAGAAGCTGGGAGTCCTGTTCAGATTGCCAGAATTTTTTCCTTCTGAGCAGTTACTCCAAATATATAAGGGTCTTATTCGTCCTTGTATGGAGTATTGTTCTCACATTTGGGGGGGTTCCGGCTCCTTCTCTCTTCTGGATAGGGTTGAGTCAAAAGCTAAGAGATTAATAAACTGTCCCCTACTTTCAAACTCACTTGACCCTCTGTCTCTGCGACGTGACGTTGGCGCGCTATCTCTTTTCTACAGGTACTACAATGGCAGGTGCTCAAGGGAATTAGTCTACCGCATTCCTCCACCGTTGCGTCGTCCTCGTTGCACAAGGGGTGCCCTGCTTTTTCACCAATTTTGTGTGGACGAAGGAAATCCAAGGCTAGCCCGTTGTGGTACCTCCTTCTTTCCAGCCACCTCTATTCTGTGGAATTCTCTACCATCATCTATTTTTCCTCCTGTATTTAATCTTCCACTCTTCAAGGCTTCCGTCTGCGCCCACCTGAGGGCTGTGCGTTAGGTGTGTATGTGTGTGTTTGAATGAGCTTTGTGCCTGTGTGTGTGTGCCCCCTCCTTGAAAAGGGCTCTGCCCGTGAGTGGTGGCGTTCTGTAAAAAAAATATATATATATATATATATATATATATATATATATATATATATATATATATATATATATATATATATATATATATATATATATATATATATATATATATATATATATATATATATATATATATATATATATATATATATATATATATATATATATATATATATATATATATATATATATATATATATATATATATATATATATATATATATATATATATATATATATATATATATATATATATATACTAGCAGAAAAGGAGCCTTCAAAAGGAAACAGAAAAGAAAAAGTAAATTTTGAAAAAACAAGAATAAAATCTTAATTTTCTTATATTTTGTTTGAAATTTTTTTTTATTATTATTTGACTGATTGAGCTGAAATTTTCAGGGTATATGCATTTTTTTCCTGAAGTTCTGAGTTCATTTCGAACATTTTTCTGAATCTATAACGGTTTGAAAGTTATTAGGACCTGAAGTTGAAATAAAATGAATAGCGGGATCAAACCACTGGTTCTCCTGAGCTGAAAATTTAACTGAACAATCTTAGCCCAAAATTTTTGCATTATTGGGAACAGATTTTTGATATCACGTCTAGAAAAAAAGTTATAAGCAATTGAAAATAAATTGAAAAAATCGTACCGTTCCGGTGAAAAAAATTTGTAAAAAAAAAAAAAAAAAAAAAAAAAAAAAATTTTTTTTTTTTTTTTTGGAGGAGGAACAGGGTAACAACTTTTATTAGTGCATTATTAAAAGCCTTTTGTTTGAAACGAAATATAAACTCTCAAACTTTTGGAAATTTTTGAAATTTGGTCAAAAATGGACTTTTTTGAGAGGATATTTCTCAAAACCCACGAATCGCATCGAATAACATAGAGAAATAATTGTAGCCCTATCCCTTTTCTCTATACCCACCAAAAATGAGAAATGTAATAGTTGAACTTTTTTTTTTAATTTTTGTCCAAAAAAGTGGATTTAAAAGGAAAAAAATTGTTTTTCGATAGATGGTCAGTTCTTGGCCTATAACATTTTTTTTTATAAATCTCTAAACAAAAGTCTGTTAGAAGCTTTTGTAGAACAAAGAATTCTAAATATACAGTTCAAATTTCAAATCATTCCAAAAGTGATTTGGCCTCGTCATTCCTTTGAAATAGGGTCAAATTTCAAAAAAAAAAAATTTTTTAACAGTTATAGACTCAGAAAAACGCTAGAATTGGACTATTCTTTACCGGAAAAAAATGCTACACACAGTAAAAATTTCAGGAGAATCGACTGAAAATTAAATTTTTTTTTGAAACTGAATTCCCTTAGGTAAAATTTGCCTTTTCAACCCCGGCTGGCAAACCCCGGTTTTCCTGGATTTTTGAGCCGGGGCCGGAGCCGGGGCCGGGGCCCCGGTTGGTCCCTATATATATATAATATATATATATATATATATATATATATATATATATATATATATATATATATATATATATATATATATATATATATATATATATATATATATATATATATATATATATATATATATATATATATATATATATATATATATATATATATATATATATATATATATATATATATATATATATATAATATATATATATATATATATATATATATATATATATATATATATATATATATATATATATATATATATATATATATATATATATATATATATATATATATATATATAATTATTACAAACAAATTACAAATTATGAAAGAATTACTTTTGTTTTTATTAATAAATTAAATTTTGGAAGAAGAATTTATATATTGATTAACATCAAGCTATTTTCAAAAACAATTCTCCATAGCCATCAATTTTGTAAGCGTTCGAATTTTATCGTTTTCAGAATGCTTGTAAGACTTCCATGTTCTCAATGTGGAGGAGAATGTGAAGTTCAATCAAAAGATTGTACATGCAGAGTCGATGCGATATGCATGACGAAGAGAGGATGACTTCGCACATCAATTCAGTCAAATAAATAAAATTATTCACCACCAAATTCTAAATCTCCATTCTTTATTTATTTATTTATTATCACACCTTTACAGCAATACCAGAATCATATATATATATATATATATATATATATATATATATATATATATATATATATATATATATATATATATATATATATATATATATATATATATATATATAATATATATATATATATATATATATATATATAATATATATATATATATATATATATATATATATATATATATATAGTATATATATATATATATATATATAATATATATATATATATATATAATAAAATATAATATATATATATATATATATATATATATAAATATATTATTGAAAAATTTATTCAGTAAAAATAAAAATTAATGAAAGTTCTTTTCATTTTATTTTATTCATCTATTTATTTTATATTTTATGTGGTGTATGTGACTGTATGAATGAGTATGTGTGTCATTACTTACCAGTTAGCAGTATGTCGTCATATGGGCGATGTTACGTTCGTTATTTTTAAATTTTCCCTTTGACTCGCATAGGCAACTATATATATATATATATATATATATATATATATATATATATATATATATATATATATATATATATATATATATAGTATATATATATATATATATATATATATATATATATATATATATATATAT
>SEYY01009089.1:0-15923 GCA_009176605.1 Armadillidium nasatum
TTATAAATTAAAACCATAGTGAGATAAATTAAGGTTTTGGAACCTATGGTTACAAAGAAGAAGAAATGAACACCAACTAGAAAACTAAAGTAAACAACGAAAAAAACACTTTGGGTAATATAGCTTAAGTAGGACTTCAACGTGTAACTTAAGTTGTAAGTAAAAACTTAATTGATATTATGGAAGCTATAGATGATAGAAAAACTACCCAAAAACAGTGACTTAGTTATCAACAAAAAGGACCGGTCCGAAGAAGATAAGAAGATTATTACCATAAATAAGGTGAGAGGAATTTTCTGTATTCTTAGTGAACTATGGGTCCTAACTTTAGTATTATCTCACTGTATTTAAATGTTAATTAATTAATTATTATTACTTTTTTTTTATACGATGTCTCGGTCTGTTTTATTAATTTTATAATTTAGTATAGGGGACAATTTCCTCTATAAGTAAATTTAATAAAAGCTCGAATACACTTGACTTAGGTCTATACTAGAGTTGAGTTGATTGAGGCAATAAAATATTCATTGCATAATATTTTTTTTCGTATATTATATTCCTTCTGGTCTTGGATGCAAATTTGCTCATGGCAAATTAGCTGATAAATATAGAAATAAAAAGCCTCGTCTAAGAAAATTTGGTGCTATACTAGATTCAACATCAACATCAACACCTTCACAACAAGTTTCCGATTCGTATGTTGAACAAAGTAAGCATAATTTTTATGTTTTAATTATTATTACTACAATATTCAATCCCACAATTTAATTAAAAATTCAGGTTTGCAGATAATAATTAAACCTGTACTTATTTATAATCAATCAGTTTTTTTTTTATTTAACACAGATTCGCTATTATTATTTTGTTTACCATTTAATTATTATTAAAAATAGGTAAAGATATCATGCAGAGTAAGGTATGACTGAAGCATAATGTTGAACTATGGGAGGAAGTCGTTTCAAAATGGAAATTCACTTCTTCACTCCATCTGCCAATGTTAAAATCTGTTCAATCACTTGATCTTGCTTTTATTGAATGGCCACTTTTTGAACATCCAAATGGACATATTCTGGTAACTAGTTTTATATATTTAAATATGTTAGCTTTAAAAAATTCTTTTAAATATTTGAAATTATTGATATTTATAATATCATTATTCATACAGATCTCAGTTGACTTCAGTTATTTATACCCTTAGAAGGAATATTCTCTGTTAAATAATTGGACAAAATATCTTCCACGCATTAGAAACGAAATGGCAAAGAATGAACAGCTAATTATAATTAAGTGTTAGCTTAAATTGCCTATGGATAGTCATGAAAATATCGGTTAGTATTTGATATTTTAATTTGGTCAAATAAGTTATTGCTAATTTATTATTTCATTAATTTATTTTTACTTCTCTATTGGTATATTTGTAGATGAAAACGAGAGAGATTATCAGATTTTCAACTCCTTTCATCATATCTGTCGTCCCTACTCTGTAGTTTCAATCAAAAAGACTAAGAAAGAATGATCATACGTATTCAGGTATAATTTTTAAAGCATTAAAAATTTTATAGCCATAAACATGAGATGCTCTTAATTACGTAGTAAAATTTATTTTAGTCCTGCGAAGAGATTGGAAGAACTTAAAGAAAGAGAACTTGAGAAGCAGCTAAAAAACTGCAATTGGATGTCAGCCTTTTGTCATAGAAGTTGTAGGAACGAGGTCACAGTCACTGCATGGAGTATGCTATAAGCAACCTACTTTTCTAGCAGCAGTTGATTTATGTTTTAAAGGTCTCCAGGTAAGATATTTTTATTTCATCTGCAAATTTCCGTCTACCGTGGCTCAAACGGTAGGGTGATTGACTCACGTGCTTGAGGGCGCCTGTTCGATCCCACTTGGGGATCCTAGGTATATACTACCTAGAAAAGTTTCTCTCCTTGAATAGGGCAATGCCCGTGAAATGTGAACGTTTTATATAAAAAAAAAAAAATTTAACAAACAATAAAAAGTTTCAATATGTAATTTCCTATTTTGCATGAAAATGTTCGGATTATCTTAAATTACAAATTAAAAGAAAATGAAATCAAATTTAGATAAAAATCTGTTTACAAAATAAATTGTTTAAAAAAGACATTTTATTTTAAATATGTAGAGTAATAATGTAATCGACTCCATTTAAAGTATATCGTAAACTTTATTTAGAAGACATTATATATATTTACTAAAATATTTGGAATCTCAAACAATAAAAAAAATGACTCAAGATATTGTTAATACAAATTTATCCACCTTTATATTTACTCTCATTTTCTTTGGCAGGTTTTCCATTTGGAATATACAGTAGTGGCTTGCAGAAATACTTGGTAATTCTTTCAGAAAGTTTTATATGGCATTAACACACAGTGGGATAAGTCAATCACCTGAGGTTTCTGATCTGATTTCAAAACTTTCTAAGTAAACAATACTCAAAATCAAAAAGATGAGTCAGCCTTATTTTTGTTTTGTATGCGAGATAAATTTTACAAAAATTAAAGGACTTCTAGAACATTTAAAATTAAATCAAGTGAAGGGTTTTTAAATGCGTTCAACAAAATTGTAATCGAAAATTTTGTAAATTAAATTCATTTGTTAAACATTTAAAATCACATGAAATTAAAAATTGTAGATCAAATTGTAACAGTATAAATTCGTCAAAAATTTTGTATACAATGTGTCAGCCATAGCAAAAATGTAGTTGAGTATTAAATTAGAATGAGAGTCTGTCAAAAGTGAAGTTGAGAATAAATTAGATTGTGAATGTATTCATGATGAAAAATTGAAAAGTGTCACAGAAACATATATTTCTGATATTTTTTTTGAAAATTTTATCTCAAATGTATGCAAATCCTTCAGTTACCAGAGACCTAATTAATTAATTCAAAAATAATTTGCGCTCATTTTCTTTATAAATTTTTAATTTACTGAAAGTAGAATTACATTTGGATGCTTTGTCAAGAAATAAGAGATGTTTAAATAATATTTTTAATAAGGGTTATATTTTTTTTAAAAGATATGGATTCCGATTATAAGTGTAATAAATATTTTGAAAGTAATATCATAGTTCCTCCTAAGCCGTTTGCTTTCGATCAAACTATAACCTTTATGCGCCACAACGGTAATCATGAAAGTGTAGTCATACCAGTCACAGGGCACTACATTTCAATTAAAGAAACTAAAAATTTTTTTTGAATTGTCTCAAGTTTTTTCAATAGCTTCCGAGTACATGAAGCTTAGATCCCCCTCAATATCATCAGACTATGTTGATGGAGAACTTTGGAAGCGAAAGAAAAAAAACCTTGCCATATATATTACTCATCAAATGTGTTTCCAATTTTTTTTATAGTACGATGACTTTGAAACTGGCAATGCATTAGGTTCTCATGCAGGTATACATAAAATTTCAGCTGTGTATGCTACATGTAAATGCATACCTTCTAAATATAATTCAAAGTTGGAAAATATATTTCTTGTTCTGCTTTCTTACTGTGATAATAAAACAAAATATGGAAATTTAAAGGTTTTTTTTTCACCATTAATTGAAGATTTAAAAGATTTAGAGAAAAATGGGGTAGAACTTAATTTACCTTCTGAAAATGTTCGTGTATATTTTTTGGTTGGTTTAATTTTAGGGGATAACTTAGGACTACATTCGATATTAGGCTTTAATGAAAGTTTTAATTCCAATTACACCTGTAGATTTTGTACAGTCGTCAACAGAAGTTCGTTCCTATTAGGCTGGAAATAAATATTTATATAAAATGGAGATCATTTCATAAAAGCTCTATTTTGAATAAAAAGAAAAAATAAAAACATTCAGCGGGGCTTAATTGAACTGTGATTGGCTGAACCTGAAATGATCTCCATTTTATATAAATATTTATTTCCAGCTTAATAGGAACGAACTTCTGTTGACGACTGTACAATTCAGAAGCATGACATGCATAAAGCAGCTAATATAAATAGTAGTCTAAGAAGAACAATTTCAAGTTATAATTCGGATTTGGAATGTTTCCCTTTTAACATCGTATTTTGGAGTGAAAGAGCGGTGTGTGTGTGTAATGATATTCCTAGTTTTCATATTATGGAGAATTTTTTTGCAGTCGACATAATGCACGATTTGTTTGAAGGCGTATGTAATTATGATATAAACAAATATTTAAAACTTTTATTTGTACTCAAAAAGCTTTTGCTTTGGAACATTTAAATAATAAAATTCAATCATACTCGTATTGTGAAACTGATTACTGCAACAGGCTGACGTTGATATCTTACGCTTCACTCTTCGGCAGCAAACCAGATTTGAAAATGTCTGCTTCTCAAATGATGTTATTCGTTCGTTCCTTAAGAGGTATGTTGAACCTAAAAGAGGGATTTTCTAGTATGGATATTGTATCTATTATTATTGCAGATTGTTGATATAGTTGCCGATCGAAGTGTTGAACGAGGATGCACGGTGCTATTACAAATATTAATTGAGGAGCATCATATTCTTTACATTTCACTATTTGGTAATCTTAAACCAAAACACCACAATATGGTTCACTATCCACATATCATTAAACAAGTAGGGCCCTTAGTACAAACATGGTGTATGAGGTTTGAAGCAAAGCATTTTATTCTTAAAGGATTTCATCTTATACTTTTTGTCGAAGAAATTTAATGTACAGTATTGCACTGAGAGATCAACAAATATTTTGTAAACGCTTTATTACAAAGACAGGTTTGACAAATGAAATTGAAAATGGTAAATTAAAGGAATGTGATTCTCAAACTTATGAACTACTTACTTCAGCTCCCAGGTAGGCATCATCTACCTGTCAGCTGGTGCAGCCTCCTCCTCTATTCATCTCTATCAGCAAATTGGCCCTCTCTTCTCAGTTGCGTGATGTTCGGGAAGCGATGCCTCTCCAACACCTCCTCCACTCGCCTCTTCTTAGGTCTTCCCCTCTGTCTCCCCTCCTCCATCCCCAACCATCTCAGTTGGGCCTTTTCTATTTTATTTCTAATGCTACTCACCCCTATTCTCTCTTATGTGTTCGTTTCTTATTCTGTCTCTTCTACTCTTTCCTATCATCGTCCTCAAGGGCCTCATCTCTGCTGCCTGTATTCTACTTCTTGTCACAGTGGTTGTTGTCCAACATTCCGCGCCATATGTCAATATGGGCGTCAATATACTTTCAAAAATTACTCATTTTGCTTGCAAAGGCACATTTTGATTCTTTAACAATGGGTAGAAGCAATTCACGCTTCCAAATTTGCCTATTCTCTCCGCGATATCTTCCTCCACTCCTCCCACACCTCCAAGCACGCTCCCCAAATACTCAAATTTTTCAACCTCTTATATTTCTTCCTTCAACTTTGATACCTATATTTCTCTCTCTATTTACTCTCACAAATACAGTCTTTTCCTTATTTATTTTCAAACCACCCCTCTCCAAACATAAATTCCACCTTTCTAGTCCTTCCCTCATGTCCTCCTCCACCACGCTCCAAAAAGCAATATCGTCGGCGTACGCCAAAATACCCCACTCGTTATCCTTATCCCATCCAGCTTTAAATTCATTTATGACCTTATCCAAGTAAGCTATAAACAACAGAGGTGACAGCACACTACCCTGTTTCACCCCTGTCTTCACCTCAAACCACTTCTCATTTTCGTGTCCTGTCCTCACCTTACATATGCAAACCTCATACAAGCTTTTAATTGCATTTATCATTCTTCCCACCACCCCATATTCCTCTTCCAGGCACTTCCACAGCCTGCATCTCTGTACCGAATCAAAAGCTTTTTGTAAATCTATAAAGGCCACACTAACTCCTACATTATACTCCCATGTCTTCTCCACGATTTGTCTCAAGCTAAAGACAAGATCTGTTGTTCCTCTCCCAACTGCTCCTCTCAGTCCTCTCTATCATTCTTTCGTATATCTTCACTATATGATTTATCAGAGATATTCTCCTATAGTTCTCGCAGACACCAGAGTCTCCCTTTCTTTTGTATATCGGCACAATTATTGTTCTTACCCACTCCTCCAGCACTTGTTGAACACTTTTAGTATGTACTAAAAACTTAAGAACTATTAAAAGAAATAAACAATTCTGTTGATTTGAAAAATCCATTGTTCGTTTCCAGTTGGATAAATGTGGATGGATTTCTGTATAAAATAAATTCAGTATTTCTTCTTAAGTGTGAAGATGAAGGAATGTTTCCAGTATTTGGAAAAGTAAAATCAATTTTGTATTCAAAATAATTTTTCTTCCGAATGTATACATAGCTTAAACTTTAACTGCGAACATTTTGCTTATGAAGTTTATTTTACTAAAAATTTAGGTATAGTTAACGTTCAAGAAGTTGAAAGTTATCATGTACAGATGTTTATAAAAAATGAAATATGTTACACGAGTAATGATCAGCAGCAATGTTTAAAAATTTTTAATACTCTTTTTGTATTGTTAGTTTTAAAGACGTCTTTATTTGTAGTAATCCAAACTTATCTTTTACCCTATATATATATATATATATATATATATATATATATATATATATATATATATATATATATATATATATATATATATATATATATATATATATATATATATATTATATATATATATATATATATATATATATATATACTATATATATATATAAACACAAACTATATATGGTTGAAAGCGGCCTCTAAGAAGCTGGGATTCTGTTTTGCGATTTTTTCTTCTGAACAGTTACTCCATATATAAAGGTCTTATTCGCCCCTTGTATGGAGTACTGTTCTCACATTTGGGGGGGCTCCGGCTCCTCCTCTCTTCTGGATAGGGTTGAGTCAAAAAGCTAAAAAGATTAATAACTGTCCCTACTTTCAAACTCTCTTGACCCTCTGTCTCTGCGACGTGACGTTGGCGCGCTATCTCTTTTCTACAGGTACTACAATGGCAGGTGCTCGAGGGAATTAGCCTCTCGCATTCCTACCATTGCGTCGTCCTCGTTGCACAAGGAGTGCCCTGCTTTCGCACCAATTTTGTGTGGACGTAGGAAATCCCAATAGCCCGTTGTGGTACTCTTTCTTTCCAGCCACCTCTATTCTGTGAATCTCTACCATCATCTATTTTTCCTTCTGTATTTAACCTTCCACTCTTCAAGTCTTCCGTCTGCGCCCACCTGAGGGCTGTGCGTTAGTTGTGTGTGTGTTTGAATGAGCTTTGTGCATGTGTGTGTGCCCCCTCCTTGAAAAGGGCTCTGCCCGTGAGCGGTGGCGTTCTGTAAAAAAAAAAAAAAAAATAAATATATATATAATATATATATATATATATATATATATATATATATATATATATATATTATATATTATATATATATATATATATATATATATCCGTTCACTCCGTTGTTTGGTTCGTTCCTTTTCGTTTCAAAAGGGGTCTCTAGTGTACCTTCGCCTCACACTGGAGTGTCTATGCTCCGACTACATCTCCACCCCAATTCTTCTCATGTTATCACATTTTACATGCGCTTACTCTTACATTACCTTTATAAAACAAAAAACCAAAATGGCACAACTCACAGCTGCCTCGGAGATGCTACGAGGGGCGGCATCCAAAGAATGCCCCTCAACCTCCACCCCTCACCACATCGTGACCCAGCGTCCGGCTTGCCCCGGTGCACGGTCTTCTTTTTTCATTAATTTCTGTAACATTCGCGGTCTTTTTTCTAATTTCCCCTTTGTCGAACACCATCTCTCTTCTTCTAAACCTCATCTCTTGTTTCTAACCGAAACTCAGGTGCTTGAGTGTGCTGACAGCAAACCTTATTCTGTTACCTCCTACTGTCTCTATCCTCAATTTTCAGCCAAAGGCGGTTGTTGCGCATATGTGCGGAACGATGTTATTTGCTCTCGTGTCTCTGATTTGGAGTCTCCTGAATTCTCTACTTTATGACTTAAGCTCTCATGCAATTCTACTACTAAATTTTTTTGTTCTGTTTATTTATCTCCTAATTCTACTGACTATCCAAAATTCTTCGACTATTTAAACTCCAAAATAGAGCACATTCTCTCTTCTCCTTCTTTCTCCGAAATCATCGTTTAGGTGATTTCAATGTTCACCACCGGGAATGGCTTTCATGATCCAGCCGGTGAACTCGCTTTCAACTTTTCTATCCAGAACAACCTTGAGCAGTTGGTGCAACTCCCTACCAGTATCCCTGACCGTTTTGGTGATGAACCCAACATACTTTATCTTTTCCTTACTTCTTACCCTTCTCCTTATACTGTTAAACTCTTTCCCCCTCTGGGTTCATCCGATCACCTTCTTATCTCCGTATCTTGTTCCGTCTCTTCAAGTCTTCCGCAAGAACGGCTCCCGCCTTCGGCGAGGAGACGTTTGTGGCACTTCGGTGCTGCTAACTGGTCTGACTTGTGGTTGTACTTCTCTGATTTCCCATGGAATGATTACTGCTTTCGTGGGAGGGGTCCCTCGGAATGTGCTGAGCGTATAACCGAGGTCATTCTCTCCGGTATGGAGACGTACATTCCAAATTCTTTCCCTTCTACCAAACCTAGCAAACCTTGGTTTAACTCTACTCTTGGTTTATGCATTACTGTACTACAGCAATGAAACCTTAAATGCATGGCACACGATCATTTGTTTACGGGGGGCTTTGGCCCCCGAACCCCCCCAACCGTGAGTGCTGGTGGTAAAATTTTCACAATAAATATTTTAAATACTTTGTTTTAAAAAATAAATATTTTTGGATATTAAATCTTCCAACATAAATATGTAAAATACTTTGTTTTAATTAAAAATAAATATTTTGGGATGAAAGTCAAAGGTTTTAAAAAAATATTTGCATAATTACGACAGATTCTAGTAAATTATTATAAGTTTCCCATTAAAAATTTTATTCATTTTCTATGACAATTTGTTATAGATAACTAAATTAATGTTTCACTCGAGCCATGATAATCTTAAAAGATAATTTCTATATAAAATTGAATGCCGAAGTATTTATGTGTGAGAAAGTAATGTGGCGGCTCCAACGCTGCCGTCAGGTTTAAATATCTCTAGATAATTTAGAGACTTTTCTCAGCGCATAGCGTGTTCCTTCTTTTTCACCAGCGAGCAAAGCGAGTAGCGAACCACGTTGTTCCTTTTTCGTGGCAACCATCTTGGTATAAGACGTGCTTCTTCACGCTCCTCGAGCTTCTCATAGTGGCTCGGCAATTTTTCTGGTGTTGTGAATAATACAATTATTTCTTTTGGTCAAAACGCAAGGTAAATAATTTTAAGTACTGCAAATTTTAAAGTATTTTTTATATGTGAAAAATATATTTCAAAATTATATTTAGCAAAATAAAAATGGCGCTATACCCAAATCGTCGACAGGAAAAGTAATCGACAGGTCAAAGGGCGGACACTTTTGAAAAAAATGTCGATCACTTTTCTTTTCAATTTCAACGTGTCGACGTTTTGGACACATGTGAAAGAAAATGTGTCGGCGTTTTGACCAACATCGTATTTTTTTTTTATTTCGATACAATCGATACGTAAGCCTATTTTTAAATTTTATTATTATAATAATTATGAATAGATTTTTTAAATTTTTAATATATTATTTTAGTAGATGCATGGCACACGAACATTTGTCTACGGGGGGCTCTGCTCCCCGTACCCCCGACCAGTGAGTGATGATGATATATATCTTTCGATTAATCGATATCGATTTATAGTGTCGACGATTTGGACGAGTTATAAAAAAAAGTTGTCGGCCCTTTGACCTTACCAAAAAAAGTTGTCGACGTTTTGGACAAGTGAGAAAATTTTGTTAATGTTTTTTTCAAAAGTGTCGGCCCTTTGACCTGTCGATTACTTTTTCTGTCGACGATTTGGGGTAATCCCGAAATAAATAAGAATTGTCAACGTGGGAATGAAAATAATAATAAATTACATATAAATATTTAATGGGGAATGAATGAATGTATTATATATTATATATATATATATATATATATATATTATATATATATCATCATTATTATTATATATATATATATATATATATATATATATATATATGGGAATGGGGAAATGATGATATTATTATTATTATTATTATTATTATTATTATTATTATTATTATCATATTATATTTAGGTATTTAATATCAATATTTTTAAAATTAAAAATATATTAAAAAAAATCTATTTCTAATATCTACATAATATTAAAGAAAATATATTTATATTGTAACATAGGAAACATAGGAAAATAGAGACAGTTAGAAGCCACAAGGGCCTATCGAGACTGTCCCAGTCCAAACAAATAATAATAATAACAATACTAATACATGCACGAAAGACTAACTAAAGATTGTACTAACACAATAAAAGGATATTTTTTATAATAAATATAAATTTTGTTTTAATGCATTCACAATGAATATATAAATACTAACATTTTAATATTTTTACTATGAAACATTTCCTAGAGAGAGAGAGAGAGAGAGAGAGAGAGAGAGAGAGAGAGAGAGAGAGAGCATTATTATTTACGGCTAAAATTAATTGTCAAATTTCTTTAACTGTTGGAATTGAGTTAAATTCATATATAGTCATTCAATACATCAGCCTTGGATCTTTTTTAGAGATAAATGACGTAATGAAAAACAACTCCTTTGAAAAGTTGTAAACAAAAACCATTTTTGAAATATGCATCAATCAGCAAAATTTCCGCTAGCTTACAACTTTTGTATTTTGTGAGAGGAGATGTGCTTTGATTTGCTCGAGAAATATTTCATTTAAAAAATTTACACGTTGACTGCCATAATGTATAAATGTTTTAATTACCCTTGTGCCATTAGTAAAAAATATTAAAAAACTCTTCTGAAGCATGCATTTTTATCATATATAGTGTTCATTAGTTTAGTCCGACCACCAAATGTGTTTTTACCCAGCTTCAACCGGCATGTCATGCGACACATGGGGAATATATATATATATATATATATATATATATATATATATATATATATATATATATATATATATATATATATATATATATATATATATATATATAGGGATGGATATATATATATCGGTATATATATATTTTCCGATACCAGTATCGGTATCGGTATCGGTATCGACCTTTTCAGTATCGGTATCGGTATCGGCAAAATTTTTGGATAAGAGTAAAGTATCGGTATCTATCGGTATCTGGTAATTTTTAGGTATCGGTATCGTAAAAATTTTGGTATCGCTCCATCCCTAATATATATAATATATATATATATATTATATATATATATATATATATATATATATATATATATTATATATATATATATATATATATATATATATATATATATAATATATATATCGCTCATAACAATTAGGCTTAAAAAAAAAAAAAAAAAAAAAAAAAAAAAATTTTTTTTTGGTGCGGAATTTTCCAATCTAGGGTTACCAAGTCCCCTCTTGCCTTTGACTTATAAGATGAGACAACAGTTGCTTGTGCCCTTTGATTAGAGTGGGTGGTATTCAAATCGTTCTCCTTCGATTAGCAAGTTCTTACATGTAAAGTCGCGCTTTATTTTCCATTCGGCAAAAAAAAAAAAAAGGAAATTTTTGAAAAATATCAGTATCCTGACGCTAAGATTTTCATTTTATACGAAGGTATGTAAATTGTTAGAGTATTTAGGTAAAATTCAAACTATTGCACTATTCTAATTAGTCATAAACAAAAAATATTGTAAATTTTTTCGCTACGCCCCCCCCCCAAAAAAAAAAACAAAAAAAAAGCAAAAATTCTATTACCAGTGTGAAAAACAACCCTTCCTGAGGTGCCGTGCTTATATTGAAAGAACTCGCATCTATGTGCCGGTTTATTATATGACCTTGACTAGATTGTGTACTTTGACGCACCGGCGATACATTGGCACCTCAGAAATGCAAGGCTTTGTCCACCGACACGTCAGACGGCAGTCAACGTGTTTTTATAATATCGTTCTAATATCTTTGTTTAAAGTGTTAAATTTCAAGCTTTATTAAATTCGTAATTATTGTTAAAACATAATTTATAACATATATATATATATATATATATATATATATATATATATATATATATATATATATATATATATATATATATATATATATATATATATATATATATATATATATATATATATATATATATATATAGTGGTACAGTGGTTAAGTGTTGGACATATTGGCGTAATCATAATTATGGTTCAAGAGGCTGGGAAACCTCTTAACCAGTATTTTTTTATTCCCACATGAGACGGTTGCAGGAATATGAATACTTTCTGCAGCTGACACCACCCTGCTTCATGCGGGATATGGTGCTGAGTATAAATATATATATATATATATATATATATATATATATATATATATATATATATATATATATATATATATATATATATATATATATATATATATATATCACCTCTGGTGGGCAAAGGCCAGAGGCCTACTAAAATTCCACCAGAGTTAGGCAGAAAGACGGAAGAATAGTCAATTTAAGGCCGACGTGACCTGATACACGACGTTTGAAGGTGTGTAAGTCATAGGAAGTTGGAAAAATAGAAGAAGGGAGTGTGTTCCAGACTTTAAGAGTAGAGTACATGTAGGACAGAGCATAGCGGTTGAGTCTGGGGTCAGAGAGTTGGACAGAGAAAGAATGAGACTGTGTAGAAAGTCGAGTAGCACGAGCTCTTCTCAATGGATGAGGTATGCGACGAGAGAGTTCAGAAGAGCAGTGTCCGTTGTAATAGCGATAGTATATAGAGAGTGACGCAACAATTCGACGGGCAGAAAGAGTTTGAAGAGAGTTAGTAAGAGCAGGAGAGTTGATGAGACGAAATGCCCTAGACTCCACCTTCTCTAGGAGAGCTGTATGTGTGGAACCACCCCAGATGTGCGAAGCATACTCCATACAGGGGCGGACAACACCCCTATACAGAGCAAGCAACTGGGGTGGAGTGAAGTAATTCTGAAGGCGCCTCAGAACACCTAACCTCTTAGAAGCTTGTTTAGAAAGAGAGGTAATGTGATCTTTCCAAGAAAGATCACGAGAAAAGGAAACACCGAGAATATTAAGAACAGATGAAGATCTGAGTTGAGTGTTTTCGAAGAAGATATCATAGTTGTGTGGAAGATTGTGTCGAGTAGTGAGATGGAGGAATTGAGTTTTGGTGGCATTGAAAAGAACCATGTTCTCTCTGCCCCAATTAGATATACGAGAAAGATCAGAGGTCATCTGCTCCAAGTCAACCCTCCTTGCGTCTAGTAACTGTTGTTGAGATGGACGCCTTTCAAATTGAAAAGAGTAATGAAGGGTGGAGTCATCAGCATAGGAGTGGATAGGAGATAAAGTAACAGAGAGAAGGTCATTAATGAAAAGTAGAAAAAGTGATGTGGATAGGACTGATCCTTGAGGAACACCACTATTAATAGATTTAAAGGAAGAGCGGTGGGCGTCTACAACTGCTGCTGCAGAACAACTGGAAAGGAAATCAGAGAGAAGGTCACAGAGAGAAGGATAGATTCCGAAAGAGGGAAGTTTGGAAATCAAAGCTTTGTCCCAGACTCTATCGAAAGCTTTCGATATGTCTAGCGCAACAGCAAAAGACTCACCGAAACCCCGGAGAGTGGAGAACCAAGGACGCAAGAACAAGTTGAGTTAAACCAAGGTTTATTAGGTTTAGTGGAAGGGAAAGAATATGGAATGTACGCCACCATGCCAGAGAGAATCACCTCAGTTATGCGCTCAGCACACTTCGAAGGATCCCTCCCACGAAAGCAATAATCATTCCATGTGAAATCAGAGAAGTACAACAGCAAGTCAGACCAGTTAGCAGCACCGAAGTGCTACAAACGTCTCCTCGCCGAAGGCGGGGGTCGTTCTTGCGGAAGGCTTGAAGAGACAGAACAAGATACGGAGATAAGAAGGTGATCGGATGAACCCAGAGGATAAAAGTTTTTAACAGTATAAGGAGAAGGATAGGAGGTTAAGAAAAGATCAAGTATGTTGGGTTCATCACCAAGGCGATCAGGGATACGGGTAGGGAGTTATATATATATATATATATATATATATATATATATATATATATATATATATATATATATATATATATATATATATATATATATATATATATATATATATATATATATATATATATATATATATATATATATGTGGCTCCGTAGCTCAGTCGATCGAGCACTCGTGATAGCAATCGAGAGGTCCAGGGTTCGAGGACTGGCCGGAGCGGGAAATGTGAACGATTTCTCCTTGCGCATAGCTCCGAATGACTCAGTCGTTAAACGAGTACATCAGTGGAGTGCTCTTGCCACTGATGGGAATAATCTCCGGCATCCGCGATAGGCCTCGCCCAGCCAGCGGTATCCGCCGTGGGCCCTTGAAACCCAGGGATCTTCCTCGAAAGATCCCACTGACAGGACTTAGTCCTACCTGGGGGAAGGTGATTATATATATATATATATATATATATATATATATATATATATATATATATATATATATATATATATATATATATATATATATATATATATATATATATATATATATATATATTATTTCCATATTTAGCTAAAAGATCTCTTTTGTCCTATTTGGAGACCCCCATACCCCCCATACCCATGAGTGGTGGTGATATTAACTTTTCCGCTTTTAAATATGGTTTTTCATGCATTTTAATATATTTTGTCTTTATATTTTCAAAAAGTATTCAATAATCACTGACCCATGAGTGGTGGTGAAATTTACTTTTTCCCATTTAAATTTTATGATTTTTATGAATTTCAGCATATTTTTTCTATTTTTAATATAGTCAAAGTACAGGAATGTTGTGTTGACTGACATATATATATATATATATATATATATATATATATATATATATATATATATATATATATATATATATATATATATATATATATATATATATATATATATATATATATATATATATATATATATATTAGGCATCCGCATCCGCATCAAAAATCCGCATCCGCATCCGCACAAAAATCAACATCCGCATCCGCATTTTCGAAAATTCAACATCCGCATCCGCACTTTCGGAAATTCAACATCCGCATACGCATCCGCACTTTCAAAATTCAACATCCGCATCCGCAAATTAGAAAATATGACATCCGATCCATCAACTTATATATATATATATATATATATATATATATATATATATATATATATATATATATATATATATATATATATATATATATATATATATTATATATATATATATATATATATATATATATATATATATATATATATATATATATATATATATATATATATATATATATATATATATATATATATATATATATATATATATATATATATATATATATATAAAATTATATTTTAAAATTAGAATTTTTGAAAATATTTTTGCATTAAAAAAAAATAAATTAAATAAGTTTCGATAAAATTATTATATATCAAAATTTATAGAGGAGCAACAAATCTTTCAATATAATGGACTTTCGGCTTTTAATGAAAAATTAAACTTTAACATTAAGAATTTGAAATTTAAAAACAAGAGTTTGAAAATCGACGACAGGATCGGATCATGTGAAGAGAACTAAATGCAAGGACGACAGGACTAGCCATCCGGCCTTGTGATTTCTCTGTCAACGGCTTGTAACTACTCCAGAACCAGCATTGGGAACCATTGCTCGGAGAAGCGCAATCTTTTGAAGACCCCTGGGAGAGAGTGTTTTGGAGGTTGGTTTGAGAACGATGCTGGTCCTACTGAAAGGGTGAAAACCCTACCTGAAGAGTCTGGATA
>SEYY01009090.1:0-2500 GCA_009176605.1 Armadillidium nasatum
TTGTAAAATTTACTTTTAGAGGCATTGTGCTATGAGTTAATAAGGATGCAGATGAGTGATCTATATTCATTAATAAGCAACGAACATGAGTTGCTATTATTTTTGCAACTTAGTGGATTATTAATTTCCGAGAAAAAATGTATAAAATGTAAAAGACAATGTTATAAACAAAAGAAGAGGCTACTATTTTTTTTTAGATGCAATAAGAGTAAATTTGGAGATTATATTTTTTTTTTTTTTTTTTTACAAAACCCAACACTCACGGGCAGAGCCCTTTTCAATTGAAAAAAGTTCTTTCCTATGTCACGCACGTTTGAACGTTAAAGTTGTTTTGCATATAATTTTTTTGTTGTTTGTTTCGGACATGACTTCAACGCAAATAAAAAGATTATTAGGTTTATCATCTCGTACAGTGACAGATTTGTTGAATTTTTGTAAGGAGGTGTGCGAGATTTCAATCGGGGAGTACAAATAAAATAGAAAGTGAAGGAAAAGTATTAGAAATTGATGAATCTGTTTTTGGCAAAAGGAAATACAATAGAGGGAGAATTGTTGAAAGTAGATGGGTAATAGGAGGGATTGAAAGATGATGCGGCAGATTTTTTTTAGTACCAGTAATAAAGAGGGGCAGCGAAACCATCCGGAAACTAATAGAGACATACGTAGAGGCTGGAACGACAATAATAACCGACGAGTGGAAAGGATACAAAATGTTATGTAAGCAAAAATTTCAATAATCTGACCGTTAACCATTCAATATCTTTTATAAACAGCAAAACAGGTGCTCACACAAACACAATAGGAGAGTGGTCCAACGTAAGAGAAAAAAAATATGAAACCACCATAACCTACCACAACCTAACCAACCTAACCTAACTACCTAATAACTTCTCTCTTTTCTTAATATAATATAATATAATATAATAAATATTATTATAATATATATAAATATATATATATTAAATAATAATATATATATATATATATATATATATATATATATATATATAATATATATATATATATATATAGATCAAAAGAAAACTTCCAAAAACTGGAATAAGGAATGAAGCTAATTTCATTCCTACCTTTGCAGCTACATCTGGAAGAAGAGCAATAAGGACAACATATTCCAGAAATTTATCTCAGAAATCACTAAACATGACTCACTCAGAAGACAAAATGCCAGACGTAAGATTTTGTAAAGTGTAAGAAATAACTATAATTTAGGTACTTCTTAAAATTATTATAAGATTTTTTTTATTTCGCAATTTTTCTTACTCAAAAATTCGAAAAGGATTTCAAAAATATAATCCTTTTTAACGTACGTTTCGTTGTTTTTGTAATATTAATGGATATGAAGGGAATCTCTGGCATATATATATATTTATATATATATATATATATATATATATATATATATATATATATATATATATATATATATATATATATATATATATATATATTATATATATATATATATATATATATATATATATATATATATATATATATATATATATATATATATATATATATATATATATATATATATATATATATATATATAACCGGGGGTTGGAATTTGGCCGGGCCGGGGCCGGGGCCGGGGTCACCCAAATTTGGCCGGGGTTCTGGCCGGGGTTTCCTAAAATTTGTAAAGAGGTCAAAAGCACTGAAATTTAAGGTTAAGAAAATTAGAAATAAGGTTTCATTTAATTGTAAGGAAGGAGTAGAATAGCCAACATTCACTTAAATTAATGATTATATGCATTTTCTCCAAAAAAAATCAAAAAATTACAAAAAAAAAAAAAAAAAAAACAAAAATTAAAAAAAAAAAATTCTAATCATAATAGTGATTCAACAGGTTTACCTTAAGACCCTAAGGAAAAGTTTGAAAAAATGTAAGATATAAAATTATCAATATAACCTGTATTTATACATATCATTGTTATTTTATTGCCATGTATCAAACTTGTATCATTTGGCTGCATTATTTAAAAATTATTATTTTGTTTATACTTTCAGTCAAATGGCTAAAAGATCAGCTTCTGCAGTATTCGAATACTTTACAATGTTTCAGGATAGGCTCGAAATAGCTAAATGTTAACATCTGCATCAGAAAATTAGAAGAGAACCTCGGGTGCTACAAGTAAAAAAATTTCAACCAAATCTTTTTGGAGTATCTAAAATCAAAACACAAAGATGAACATTCACTGGCAGAAAAGGAGCGGTCAAAAGAAACAGAAAAGAAAAAAAATCTTAATTTTCTTATATTTTGTTTGAATATTTTTTTTTTTTATTACTTGATTTGAGTGAATTTTCAAAGATGGATTTTTTCACGAAGTTCTGAGTTGATTTCGAGCATTTTTTTGAGTCTATAACGGTTTGAAACTTATTGGACCCAAAGTTGAAAAAAATGAATAACTGGATCAAACCACTGGTCACATGAGCTGAAAATTTAGCTGAATACCTTTGCCCTAATTTCTTGCATTGG
>SEYY01009090.1:7500-19788 GCA_009176605.1 Armadillidium nasatum
CAAGACATCATAACATCTACCAACGACAGTGCTGCCTTCACATCACTTTCTTTCCTGACCATTTTCTTTGCGGTTCAGTCCGTTTGGAATTGGTTCGAAATTGGGGATTTGGGGGTCCGGGGCCTCACGGAGGTCCGTAAACAGACAAGGAAAATGTCAGGAAGGTCCCTGAGAATGCAGGATTGCACGCAAATGCAGAAAAGACCTTTCGAAAAGTAGCTAAATCTGGCACCCGCCGAAAGTGCGTAGTATACTACTATCGACTGTAGTTCCTCTTAGTCTAATGATGGAAACATAAGGTCAATGGATTATAAGAAGTAAATGCTTTGGGTGATGTTTGAATTCCTCTTAATCTAGAGCACTCAGACCTTCACTTCCAACTGGCAGAACTGAAATTTATGAAGACTATTAAAGTAAATGATACAAGGTAATTATTTGTAGATATATATATATATATATATATATATATATATATATATATATATATATATATATATATATATATATATATATATATATATATATATATATATAATATATATATAATATATATATATATATATATATATATATATATATATATATATATATATATATATATATATATATATATATATATATATATATATATATATATATATATATATATATATAATATATATATATATATATATATATATATATATATATATATATATATATATATATATATATATATATATATATATATATATATATATATATATATATAATGGGATGGAGCGATATCAAAATTTTTTACCGATACCGATACCTAAAAATATGCCGATACTTACCGATACTACGACAGAGACCGATACCGATACTTTCCTCTTGTCCAAAACTTTTACCGATACCGATACCGATACTGTAATTGCCGATACCGATACCGATACTCAAAAATATGCCGATACTGCCGATAACGATACCGATACTTCACTCCATCCCTAATATATATATATATATATATATATATATATATATATATATATATATATATATATATATATATATATTATATATATAATATAGTATTCCACCAAATCTCTTATCTCTTCCTGTGTCTTCTTCAAGGTCTATTGTCCAAAGGCCTCCACTTCCAACTTCTTCTGGCCACTACAGACTCCTGCATTCTCCCTACATTTCCCCAGCATCTTAAACATTTATTAATCATAGGTCTTGCTACTATGCCTTACTGCATTCTCACCGCGTTTCCCCACCATCTTATCATTGCTGCATCAGTTTTGTTAATTAAAGGTTTGCCACTAACCCCTCCTGCCTTTTTCCAATGTGGATCTACCATTTAAACCTTTCTCCTTCTATTTTATTAATCATAGGTCTTAACCAGTACATATTCTCTCGTCTCTCACTCCATCCATTGTAATATTCCTGCAATAGCCCTTAATTAATTATTAAATTCGCTTCCTCTATCTGTAATACATTCTCATTTTTCGTTTTCAAGCTCCAGGTTTCAGTTCTATACAACTGTATTGGTTCTACAATATACATATATATATATATATATATATATATATATATATATATATATATATATATATATATATATATATATATATATATATATATATATATATATATATATATATATATATATATATATATATATATATATATATATATATATATATATATATATATATATATATATATATAATATATATATATATATATATATATATATATATATATATATATATATATATATATATATATATATATATATGCAAAATGTGAATTGTGAATTTAAAAGTTAAATTGCATACGGTCTCAAGTTATAAATAGAAACAGTCTTATTCGCTTCTCTCTCTCTCTCTCTCTCTCTCTCTCTCTCTCTCTCTCTCTCTCTCCCTCTCTCTCTCTTCTCTCTCTCTCTCTCTCTCTCTCTCTCTCTCTCTCTCTCTCTCTCTCTCTCTCTCTCTCTCTCTCTTTCTTCTCTTCTTTCTCTGTCTCTCTACTTATCTTCTCTCTCTCTCTCTCTCACTCACTCTCTCTCTTTCTTCTCTTCTTTCTCTGTCTTTCTCTATCTTCTCTCTTCTCTCTCTGTTTCTCACTCTTTCTCCCTTGCTTTCTTTTTCACTCTCACTCTCGTTCTCACTCTCTTCTCTCATTATCTCTTGCTTTCTTTTTCACTCGCTCTCGCTCTCTTTCTCTCTTTTTTTTCTTTCGTATTCTTTATCTATCCTTTTCTCTCTTTCTCTGTGTCTCTCCCTCTCTCTCTTCCTCTCTATCTATCCCTTTCTCTCTCTTTTTCAAAAACACGCACAATCTGATTTCCTTATTTCCATTATCTCTCTCTTTCGTTCAATGAATATTGTTGAAATATTTTTTACTTCAAGTGTTTACAAAGAGGGAAGCTATTTCTTTACTTGGAATCATGTAAAAGAATCCATCCACTTATCATAGGTACTCAGCATCTGGCTTGGGGTATCCAATGTCCTAAAAGAAGAGAGTGAGAGAGAGAGAGAGAGAGAGAGAGAGAGAGAGAGAGAGAGAGAGAAGAAAGAAAAGTATGATATCTTTGTGCTAATACTAATATGCTTCTCATTAAATTTTACAGGTCATATATATATATATATATATATATATATATATATATATATATATATATATATATATATATATATATATATATATATTAGAGAGAGAGAGAGAGAGAGAGAGTGAGAGGAAAAGAAACTTGATGCTTAAACCGTACTATAAAATGTTTACGCAATAGAAATTTCTCCCCCAAAAAATTAAAAAAAGAAAAACGAATGTCTAAAAAAATAAGTAAATTTAAATCAAAATAAAAACCATTAAAAATAAAATTAAAGCTAAAGAAGTTTTCGACACTGTATTCAGGTCTCCTTATTCATGCGAGTTCCAATAAAAGAATAAAGAAGGCGACAGGAAAGAAAAGGTTAACACCTACAGAAGAAAAGAAACTATCCGTCTACCTTGGCTCAAACGGTAGAGTGTTCGACTCACGTGCTTGAGGACGTCGGTTCAATCCCACTTGGGGATCTTAGCTATATATATACTACCTAGAAAATTTCCTCTCCTGAACTTTTAATAAAAATATTTAAAAAAAAAAAAACTGTGTCTAAAAAGTAATCTAAAAATCATCGTAAGTACTTTTATAAAAGGAACCTCTTTTAAGACACTATTAGTTACTGAATCCAAATAAAAAAAAACTCCGTTATTAATATTTATATTATCAGTATTATTGATGATAAAAGACTCCAATAATTTTCTCTAATTATTATCATGAACTTTTTTTTAATAGAAGTAAAATTATTCATATTTGTAAAGTGGTTTTCATTCCTTCTATTGTTGCAGCTGAGCTAAATCCATATCATCTATTCTGGGACTATAAGAAAATGGTATCTGCGTCTATTTAGGTCTACTGTTTCTCCGACATGTCGCACTTTATTCTGTAAACCCCCACATTCTCATTCCTTTTCTTCAAAAACTTTTTTAACGTACCCGTCCCTAAGTGGACCAAATTCACATTTCTTGAAATATATTTTTTTTAAAACCTTCTACATTATTTAGACTCTCCGAATAAACCAAAACATTTTTTAAATCGAAAGATTCTCTAATTTTAGGATCATAAAATTTTCTTATTTTCTTCAGAGCTATTCTTATAATATAATTTTGAAATTTTAATTACAAAAAAAAAAATTCTTTTTTATAAAGGCAAACTCATACTCCAAAAACTTTTGTCTACAAACTCTTAAAGCACGTAAGAATTGACCGTAAACAATACTTTTCCTTACATATGAAGAGTGAAATGAATACCAGTAATCGTATGCATTAACATGTGTCTTTTCTATGTACTTTAAATTCTAGATTACCTGTTTCCTGAACTAGTAGTATTTCTAAAACCAATATAGTGAAAAATCTTAGTTTGATCTTCAATAACCCTGAAGATTGGTTGGTACTACTGAGAGTTAAGCTAAACTATGAGACGCTTTAAAATAATTTCAGAAGCCGCTACACGTGAAATAATGTGCTTGATTCGATCTTCAGAGACCCTGAAGATCTGTGATATTACCTAGAAGTCAAACTAGGAAACACGTAAAAAATTCCCTCAATCCCCAACACATGAAGCAACAAGCTGGGTCCGATCTTCTGTGAGACTGATAATCAGTTGGTATCAATTAATTGTCATACCTAGAAATCCTTAATAAATAATATCTAAAGTCCTTTTCAAGGAAAAATTCCCTGGGTCCAATCTTCAGGGACATGAAACAACAAGCTGGGTCCGATCTTCGGTGACATTGGTATCAATTAATTGTCATAAGTTGAAATGCTTAATTAATAATATCTAAATCTCCTCTTCAAGATAACATTCCCTGGGTCCAATATTCAGGAACCATGAAGATCTGTTGGCATCACTAAGGAATCAAACTAGCGATAATCAATAATCTCTAATCACCATTATGCGTGCAAAAGTCTTCTGAGTTCGATCTTCACAGACCCTGAAGATCGGGTGTTATCACTGAGAATTAAGCAACGAATTACCAACAAAAAATATCTTAGTAAGAAAATTTATGCAAAAAAGGCAATTAAAATAGTCATGTTTAAAATAATCAGAAATATCATCCTCAAATTTACACTTTCAAATGCCGTGTATCTGGACATGTTGGCCTTTAACGACCATGATCTGATATTTCCCAACTACGGTGGAATTTGGTAAAGCTCCGGCCTTTGCCCACCGGAGGAGATATAAGGAAAAAAAACTTAAGTTTCCAGAGAAGGCTTTGCAAAAGCCATTTGTGAGCAATTCTGACCATAAGATATTTAAACTCAATGTTATATAATCCCTTAAATAAATCATTCATTGTATAAGCTCTACAATATGTAAATCCTTCATTATAAATCTATATCTTTAAATCTATATACTATATATATATATATATATATATATATATATATATATATATATATATATATATATATATATATATATATATATATATATATATATATATATATATATATATATATATATATATATATATATATATATATATATATATATATATATATATATATATATATATATATATATATATATATATATATATATATATATATATATATATATATATATATATATTATATATATATATATATATATATATATATATATATATATATATATATATATATATATATATATATATATATATATATATAATATATATATATATATATATATATATATATATATATATATATATATATATATATATATATATATATATATATATAATATATATATATATATATATATATATATATATATATATATATTATATATATATATATATATATATATATATATATATATATATATATATATATATATATATATATATATATATATATATATATATATATATATATATATATATATATATATATATATATATATATATATATATATATATATATATATATATATATATATATATATATATATATATATATATATATATATATATATATATATATATATATATATATATATATATATATATATATATATATATATATATATATATATATATATATATATATATATATATATATATATATATATATATATATATATATATATAGTCGTTCAATAAATATACAATAATAATTTGCAAAATCCTCAATTTATCGACACTATTTAATGGAAAAAGAGCCCAAGCTTTTAATATAAAGTTTTGGAATTAAGCTCTGGAACTCAGCTCTGGAACATTAAGTTCTGGAACTAAGTTCTGGAACTTTGCCAAGTTGGAACACTTAAAACAAAAGCAACTCTGGATAAATAATTACCTCGATTCAATTTTCGGGCTAGTAAAAATGGAAATGTTATTTTTATTGCTGAATATATATATATATATATATATATATATATATATATATATATATATATATATATATATATATATATATATATATATATATATATATATATATATATATATATATATATATATATATATATATATATATATATATATATATATATCTCGCTGGTCGATCAAGCCTCTGATTAACCACCACCTGACTTCCTTCTCGCTACTTGATGGAATAGGTGTCGGACTGTGACAGATTGTCGTAACGGCTTTGTAGGGTCTTTGTAGAGGGGGTGGGGTGGGTC
This sequence comes from Armadillidium nasatum, assembly GCA_009176605.1. Lineage (NCBI taxonomy): Eukaryota > Metazoa > Arthropoda > Malacostraca > Isopoda > Armadillidiidae > Armadillidium > Armadillidium nasatum. Next base: position 13,682 of record SEYY01009090.1, read on the forward strand.
TAGAATGGAACAGAATATCTACTGAGCTCGTAGATATTGCTAATTAGATATTTACACCTATTGCTACCTTTCCTCTTCACTATGTGACGAAGTTCACTAAATTAAGTCTTTTTGTATATCAATTCTCACCATACTCCTGTAGGTGCTAGCACCTGTCAGCTGTCTCGAACGAAGACATGAGTTTCTTGAGCAAGGCAATCAGTTGGTGGCTTGCTAGGCCTATCCCAACTATATATGTGCTAATAGTTAACCACAATATATGTGCTGATACTTAACCACTAGACCACCACGAATCCTTTGTATATCAATATTAGAACCAAATTTAAAAGTAGGGTTTGATTGACAAACTTCTTATTTAGATTTAATTAAATTATCAATTATATAATACAAGGATTCTTTCTTCTCATTGTATCTGTTTTCCTTTAAATCATGATTATTTTAAATTTTTTAATTTTTAAAGTAAAATAACTCGGGAAATAAAGGTTAAAACAAAGGTTTCAAGATGATTGCTAAAATGGTAATATTATATGGGGAATAAAAGCGGGGTTATTACGGTATAAAAAGCGGGGGATTAAACTGGATTCGCAGTTTTATTCTGAAAATAAAATAAAATATATATATTTGATTAAGATTTCTATTTTTTGGGTATTTTAGTTACACAATAGAGAGAAGTACTAAAGCTTTTTAAACATTGTTTATTAAGATTATTCAACGTTTCGAGGAAATTTCACTATCCTCCTCTTCAGGAACAAAAATCAAAATTGAAATCAACAATTAGTACTATAACAACATAGTAAACTATCTTTTGCTGAGTTTAACTATTTTAGAAAATAATGAAAAATCGTTCAATTATGCAAATCGTAAGATGAACAAAATATAAAAAGCTCTTACAAAAATGGCGTGTAGCTAAATTTTTAGGAAGTTTGTGGACGCATAGAAAACGGCTTCAAAATAAGCTTATTAATGAAGTAAATGGTCTTAAGTATAATAGAACTTGGAAAATTACATTCAAATCCAATTTTTATTTATATATTTTATATTTATATCCTTCGGTGAAGCGGAAAAATAGGCATTTCTTTTTTTTTTCAATAATCTTTTATATATAATATATATATATATATATATATATATATATATATATATATATATATATATATATATATATATATATATATATATATATATATATATATATATATATATATATATATATATATATATATATATTATATATATATATATATATATATATATATATATATATATTATATATATATATATATATATATATATATTAATTATATATATATATATATATATATATATATATATATATATATATATATATATATATATATATATATATATTATATATATATATATATATATATATATATATATATATATATATATATATATATATATATATATATATATATATATATATATATATATATATATATATATATATATATATATATATATATATATATATATATATATATAAGATATATATATATATATATATATATATATATATATATATATATATATATATATATATATATATATATATATATATATATATATATATATATATATATATATATATATATATATATATATATATATATATATATATATATATATATATATATATAATATATATATATATATATATATATATATATATATATATATATGATTGTGTCATACTAAATCTCTTTACATTTTCCGACCTTTTTGGTGAAGAAGTTTTTGTCATTTTGATGCTACTACTTGTCAGGCTTACACTCGTACTGCTTTGAGTTTATGAACTCTTTTGAATTGCTACTTCTACAGAGAGAAGAATATCTACTGTAGAAGTGTGCAGAAAGAAGAATCAAGATGATTTTCTGCATTTTCATTCATCTCTGGGATGCTATTTCAGGATTCCTGTCGCTCTGTGTTACAGAATCTCCAGCTACTTCCATTTCATTCTGGAAAGAGTTATTTTGTCAAGTTAGGTTTTCAATAAAAATTTAACTGATTTTTCTGACTTCTCGCCTTCTTGAAACTTTTTATATACTTTTTAACTTTAATTTTGCTTCTAACCCATTCTTATTTCTTAATTTTCACTGACAGCTTTGCAACAGTTTTACCTTCTGTTAAAGCTGAGAATTTTTAATAATATCTTTATCCCTTATTCTATTTTTAGATATTATTCTAGCTCATTTATGACTAACACAATAATCTTTCCAAGAGATGTAAATTTTCACTCTTTAAAATTAAGACTAGAATGATATATTTCTGACCATGATTATATTTAATTTCTTAACTTCGAAAGTTGTTTTATAATTTTCTTCCAATTTTGACATCTTTTTTTAGCTTAATGGAAATGTGAGGTCATTCAACCTTATATCATTTTAACCATTTTTCTCTATGTAACGTTCCAACTCTACACTAAATTGGAAGGTTTAAAAATATTTATTCTAGATCTCCAGAGTGTGTTTTTTTTTTTTTTTTTTTTTTTTTTTTTTAAGAATATTCAACTGGTGATTATTGATTCCTACCAACTTAATATTCAGTCTTAACTGAGTCATTTGATTCGCAAAGTTTAATAACAGAATCTGTTGGTTTCAAAATTTATCTTATTTCAGCTATTCTAAACGCACATTATTTATCCTTTTCAATTTCAATAGCAAATTTGTTCGCATTTTGATTCTGTTTCTAATTTTCATATTAATAAATTGTTTTTGCAGCATTTAATCATCTATCTACGGTGACCTGACCCCTTATAACTCTTTTTATTTAGAAAAGTATCTTAAACATGCAAAAATGTCTGATACTTGGGTTTTGGTTTATGAGAATACATCCTTTATTCTTATTTCTAATCTATGCTGAGAAAATATGTTTAATTTCAATCCATTTATCCAAATGAAGAAATATTCAACATAGATAAAATACCCATGCCACAAGCCATTCCACACAGTTTCTTTCTTTCTCTATAAACTCTTTCCATGCCCTAACTTAAGTGTAATTCCCAATTATATATTTAGAAAAGACCGTTAGGGACAGGTTGCCAGATTTTCGAAATCTGGCACCTGCCGAAAGTGCAAACTATTTAATCCACTAGTAATATCCGAAGCATATTTTCTTATTCCAACTCCGGTTGTGATATTACCCTTTCCTACCAAATGATATATATATATATATATATATATATATATATATATATATATATATATATATATATATATATATATATATATATATATATATATATATATATATATATATATATAGGACCGACCGGGGCTGGAATTTTGCAGGAGGCGGGGCCGGGGCCGGGGCCGGGGCCGGGGCCGGGCCGGGGCCGGGGCCGGGGCCAGGGTTCTGGCCGGGGTTGCCTAAAATTTGTGAAGAGATCAAAAGCACTAAAATTTTAGGTTGAAAACAATTAGATATAAAGTTAATTGAGGTTTATTTAATTATATGAAAGGCGTAGAATAGCCAACATTCACTTAAATTAATGATTATATGCATTTTCTCTGGAAAAATGGCAGAAAATTACAGATTTTGAATAATAAAAAGTCCAAAAATTAAAAAAAAAAAAAAAAATTTGATTCATAATAATGATTCAACAGCTTTACCTATAAGCCCACAAAGTAAAGTTTGAAAAAATGTAAGATATAAAATTATCAATATAACCTATATTTATACATATCATTGTTATATCATTGCTATGTATCAAACTTGAATCAATTAGCTACATTATTTAAAAATTATTATTTTTTTTTATACTTTCAATCAATATGGTTAAAATATCAGCTTCAGCAGTATGGAAGTACTTTACAATGTTTCAGGATAGGCTAGAAATAGCTAAATGTAACATCTGCAGTCATAAAATTAGAAGAGAGCCTACGGGTGGTAAAAGTAAAAATTTTCAACCAAATATTTATGGGGGCATAAAATCAAAACACAAAAATGAACATTCACTAGCAGAAAAGGAGTAATCAAAAGAAACAGAAAAAAAGAGAAAATTTTAAAAAAGCAAGAAGAAATATCTTAATTTTCTTATATTGTTTAATTTTTTTATTATTATTTGACTGATTGAGCTGAAATTTTCAGGGAATATGAATTTTTTCCCAAAGTTCTGAGTTGATTTTGAGCATTTTTCTGAGTTTATAACGGTTTGAAAGTTATTTGGACACAAAGTTGAAAAAAAAATGAATAGTGGGGTCAAACCACTGGTCCACATGAGCTGAAAATTTAACTGAAAAATCTTAGCTTCAATTTCTTGCATTGGTGAGAACAGATTTTTGATATCACATCTAGAAAAAAAGATATAAGCACGAAATTAAAAAAAAAAAAAAAATCGTACCCTTCCCGAGAAAAAAATTATTTAAAAAAACACGCTACCTATTATTTTTTTATTTTTGGATATTGTTTAGAGGAGGGACAGGGCTGCAATTTTTATTTAGTGCATTATTAAATGCTTTTTGGAAACTTTGGAAATATTTGAAATTTGGTCAAAAATGGACCTTTTTTGAGAGGCTATATCTCGAAACCAACGACTCGCATCGAATAAAGTATAAGAGAAGAATTTGTAGCCCCATCCCTCCTCTATGCACCCTCCTAAAATAAGGAATGTTATAGTTAAAGTTTTGTTATAAATTTTATTGACCGAAAAGGTGGATTTTTTTCTATAGTTGTTCAGTTTTGGGCTTATAACATTTTTTCTATAACTCTGGGAACAAATGTCTGTTACATGTTTTCGTTGCCAATAGAATTATGAATATACATCAAATTTCAAATTATTCCGAAAAGTGGTTTGGCCCCGCCATTCATTTGAAAAGGGTCAAATTTCCCTTCAAAAAAAAAAAAAACTTTTTAGCAGTTATAGACTCAGAAAAACGCTAGAAATGGACTTTTTTTCACCAGGAAAAAGCTATATACACTGAAAATTTCAAGAGAATCGGCTGAAAATTAAAAATAAAAATTTGGATTGTACCCTCAAGTATAATTTGCCATTTTAACCCCGGCAGGCAAACCCCGGTTTTCCCTGATTTTTAGCTGGGGCCCCGGTCGGTTCATATATATATATATATATATATATATATATATATATATATATATATATATAATATATATATATATATATATATATATATATATATATATATATATATATATATGGGGTGTCTCCACTCATACAGTTCTCCTTGAGAAGGTGGAGTCTAGGGCATTTCGTCTCATCAACTCTCCTGCTCTTACTAACTTCTTCAGTCTCTTTCTGCCCGTCGAATTGTTGCGTCACTCTCTCTATACTATCGCTATTACAACGGACACTGCTCTTCTGAACTCTCTCGTCGCATACCTCCTCCATTGAGAAGAGCTCGTGCGACGCGCCTTTCTACAAAGTCTCATCCTTTCTCTGTCCAACTCTCTGACCCCAGACTTAACTTCTATGCTCAGTCTTACATATACTCTACTGGTAAAATCTGGAACACACTCCCTTTATCTATTTTCCCAACTTCCTTTGACTTGCATACTTTCAAACGACGTGTATCTGGACATGGCGACCACCATCGACTAGGATAGATTTTTCCCAACTCCGGTGAAATTTGTTAGGCCTCCGGCCTTTGCCCACCGGAGATATATAATATATATATATATATATATATATATATATATATATATATATATAATATATATATATATATATATATATATATATATATATATATATATATATATATATATATATATATATATTATATATATATATATATATATATATATATATATATATATATATATATATATATATATATATATATATATATATATATATTATATATATATATATATATATATATATATATATATATATATATATATATATATATATATATATATATATATATATATATATATATATATATATATATATATATATATATATATAATATATTATATATATATATATAATATATATATATATAATATATATATATATATATATATATATATATATATATATATAATATATATATATATATATATATATATATATATATATATATATATATATATATATATTATATATATATATATATATATAT